>JBBPTO010000882.1:0-21142 GCA_038094155.1 Pulveroboletus cf. aberrans | reverse complement strand
GTCATATCCCGTCCTGACCCCTATCATCACACCTCCAAACCACCCTCCGATACCCCCTATGTCACCTCCGACTCCGACTCCCTCATCTCTGGTCTCCTCCGATAGGACTCCGTCCCATCACCCATCGGACATCCGATACCAGAACCCCTTCCTCCGTCGGACCAATTATGATTGGTTCAGATCTCGTTTCCTGTTATGTTCCCTCCATTCCTCTGACCTATGATCCATTTCCTATGATCACTCCTATGCTACATTTCATTCTTATATCCTATGTACATCGCCCCTCGGTACCCTACGATCCCCAACCGTTATGTACCTTTACATATGGTTCCTCCATTCTCCGTTCCAGACTCCGATCCGATACCTCTGTATATAAACCCAAGACCTCTGCATGTATTCCTTAGTTCGAATATTGATGTTACTTGATGTCCTTGATGTCTCTTGATGTCTCTTGATGTCTCTTGATGTTCTCCTTCCTCTGAACTCCGTCCGATCCCGACGAAGTTTCCTTTCTTCCCTTATCCTCTTCACCTTGTCCTTCCCATCTCCGAAACAAGGACCCGACAGTAGGCAAGGGCGTGACACATAAGTCCTGCACCAAGTCCTCACCCCCATAACCCCTCATCCCCACCCCATTCCACCTTCGTCACCTCCTCATCTCGCTCCGTCTCATCCCTGTCAGACCTCTGGCCCATCCTGCGTCCTTTCGCCCCGGAGTTGACCGATCCACCTCGGACCTCCGTCGGACGAAGCCCCGGAGGAGTTTGGCATCCTGACAATGACCCAGTGCTCCATTGATGAAGCACCACAAGCTGGAGGTGCCCTTTCATGTGCAGCAAGAAGAGTATCATCAGGAGCAGTTGGAAAACTGAAAAGTGGCATTACATGATATTGAGAGGATCATCAATTCGCTGAAAACTCAATTCTCAGGAGGGCCATCAGGACTGCAGGCAAAACATGCACATATGATTCAAAGTCACCTGGGTCTTATCATACAGAACAGCTTGAATTTCACAGATGTATCACAGTGTGCAGCTGAAATATGGAAGCCATCAGTTGTGCAGCTGGACATGCAGCTGGATCAAATCATATGAATTGTCAAACTCACAGCATGGCTGCCATGTAAAATTCTATTTAATCCTTAGTGATCCCATAATTGCAACAGATTGCTGCATCTTACTTCACTCAAATGGTCAATAAATTCAGAGAAGCTTCCTCAGTTTATGGCAGGAAATTTGATTCAAAATGCTGCCAAGAAATATTTGCAGCATCTTGTTGATGAAGACATGCCAAAGGGCTTGAAGAAGCATCTCAATGTAGAGCATTTTCCCCACATCCATATGAAGGTCTCCCACAGTATTTCCCTCAGCACTGCTCATCGTTGGATGCAGGCTGAAGTGTTCCATTACATTAAGAAAGGCCTATATTTCAATGGCCATGAACATTCTGATGTTGTTGCATACCATCAGAATGTGTTCCTGCCATTCATGAAGGCTTGTGAACATCATCTTTTGCACTATGCTGTTGGAAATTTTGATACAGAAGTTGTTGCCACTCCATCAAATCTTGTTGAGTGTTGCCTCATTTTTTGGCTCATGATGAAATGACTGCCCAAGCAAATAATGATCACTCAAGACCTTGGGTCTCGATGATGAACACAGGATGAAGAAGAAGGGGACAGGCCATGGAGTTCACCAAAGCAGTATTATTTGTTCAACTGTCAGACACTTGACTGAGGCTGCACAAACACTAGAGTATGTAAAGGATTATGAGGGATATAGGACAGGAGAGCTCTTTGTGAAGCAGGTATCTACAGACATACTGTATGCAACATCATTGAAACTGCTCTGACTTTTTCCTCACACTGTTAGCTTCAAGAGAAAATTATTCCTGCCTTTGAACAAGCTCATGGTGCTGGATATCAGGCGCTTTTCTCATTGACAACTCACAGGGGTACTCTGCATATGCCGAAAATGCTCTTGTCATTTCTCAAATAAATATTAAACCAGGTGGCAAGCAGGCATGCATGCATGATGGCTGGTACCTTTTCAATTGCAAGAAGATCTCACAGCCCATGATATTTCCTTCCAATCACCTGGAGTTTCCAAACCAGCCCAAGGGAATCAAGGCAGTCCTTTCTGAACATGGTCTATACCAGCCTCAGCTTCATGGCAGATGTGAAAAATGTAACTTGGACTGCAATTTCATTTTTTGCAACAAACACATTTTGGAACTACAGCCCAACTTACATGCCCAGCAATCCCTTGTTCAAGAAACAACTGAGTGGCTTAGCCACATGTGCCTTTTCCTTCCAAAGTTTCACTGTGAATTGAATCCTATTGAATTCTTCTGGGGTCAGGTCAAGAAGTTCCTTCACAATAATTGTGCTTATACATATGAAACACTCAAGGAAAATCTCTCTCACACACTTGCATCAGTTCCACTCCAAACCATCCTCTTATGGAAGCATTGGATATACTGGGTGATACCCCATCAAATGTGTACTATGTGCACAGTTAAATGCACAGTGAGTTTGAAATAATGCAATGACAATGTATAAAGTTATATTATCAGATGGTGATGAGAGATTGGTAGATGAGCTGCCATTTCTGGAAAAAGAAGGTCTTATATTACATTAAAAGCTTCCATGACACTCTTCTGCAGTGTCACAAGGTGATTTCCAAGGTTGGCCCCATTTGTACTGGTGGTACCTAAAGCATGCCCAACTTCACTGACAACAGTGTAGATGACAAAGATACATTTGTAGCTCTTAGTGAGCTCCCAATAATACTATTCAGTTTTTCACAGCAGTAGAAGAGTTTCTGGTTTTGTCATTAGTCACTAAAGAAACAGGCCACAGAATTTGATAAACTGTGTGGGCTGCATATCTGCTTGTATATATTGGTACCTCTCTTTTATTAAGGCACCTGCATTCTGCCTTTCTACTGATTTCATGACAATGGCTTAAGGGAAGTGAAATTCAGCCTAATAGATCTACAACACATGTGCCGGCACATACTTTTTGTAATATTTGGCATATGAGGAATACTCTCTTTATGGCATGGGAATGAAGGAGCTGAAATGAAATGAGTTAATATATTGCAACTTCTACTACTGGAATGGATGCCTCACCTGTGTGATGACAGGCTGGTGATATTCAAGGCTGATGCTATTGAAGTACATACATATTATACTAGAGTTTACATCTGTGCAGTTTAAAAGGCAGAAATGGCTTGTTGAACTCAGTTCCAATATTGTATGAATAAGTCACCTATCACCATGCTTGATAGGAGATTTATGAGATAAAAGTTTGATCTGTGCACGCTTACATGAATCAAATTATAGATAATTATGTATGCTGGTGCAAAAACTCCATGTGGAATTTCAGTTTGATGGAATGCCATCTTGATCTATCTTTATTGATATAATGGCTGAGTTACCCTCAATACTGATCAGAAACTTGATGTGTTTGTCACTTGGATAATTGCACAACAAACTGTAGGAAAGTGTATTAATGGAACATAATGAATGAAGTACAAGTGAGTACTCTATGGTCTTATTTTTGATGACATAGCATGATATGAACAATCTGGTTAATAGACTCAATCTCAGTGCAAATTGCATCCTTGACATCCAAAACAAGAAGTTGTGCAGTGATCCTGAGAATATAAATGAGTATGTATGCGCTTGTTAATGTCAAGTGAATGTACTTACTAGTACTGAAAGGCCCTAACCAGTAGCCCACAGGTAATCATGTAAAACAGTCTCTTAGCATGGGCTTAGTAAAGCAGCACAAATGTAACATCTTGAAACTGTACAGTCTCATGCAGGCAGGATACATGTGCATTGTCAGAGAGAGCATGTTTGCCATGGAAGGTAATGCTGTTGGATGTGCTGGCACAGCTGAAGGCAGAGTGGATCTACAGAAAGGTGGAGGAAATGAAAAAGAAAAGAATGAATTAGAAGATTGGAGGAATCTGGAGAGTTGGCCAGATTGGCTGAAGAAAGCACAGAGACACTCACTGTGAAAACAACCATTTAACCATATAGCATCTAGATGTAGACAACTTAACTAACTGGCTCAATCCAGGCAAGTCAGCCTAACCAGACAGTATCTGGATGTTAAGGAGTGTGAGAGAAATTCTGATGTTCTGTCTGCCAGATTGTACTCTATCAAGATATCAGATACTCATGACACTCAACAAACAGTACCTTTCCAGTTTCAATCGAAATCCACACATCATCTGTACCCCAATGCTGCTATCTGTAAGCCTAGATAATGGCCAGTTCCATTAACTGCTAATGACTGTTTTTTTTTTTTTCATTAAGTCATATATTACCATGTCTGATTTCACTGCATTTAGGAAGCTCTTTGAAAACACAATCTGCCTTGAATCACTGCTCAAATACTGAGATTTACCTTCATGTTCAAGAGTCCTGAACCCCTGGCAAGTATATGAACTGCACCAACTTCAAATATTGATATTTTTCTAGGTGATCAAGATTTTGCCTTTCTCTAAGATTGGTGAGTGAACCTGCTATAACTTGGCCACTACTAATGTACACAAATTTCTAGTTGATCACAAGCAACATGGCTTCATTAATGAATTTCCTGTGAAAAAACATATTCTTGATAAGTATTGTACTCACCTAGCATTTTTCTAGTTCAAAATATTCATAGAAGCCCTCAAAGTTCAACATGTTGTTTACATAGAGGCTGATATTGAAAATAAGCCTGAGAGTGACCTTGAGATCATTACAAGTGATCTCACTGAGCTGGTAGGTATCTACTACACACTGCTGACTACTGTTAGAGTTGTATTGACAAACAACTCTCAAACTCCAGAGTTGGGTTATGGGTTCTTGACTTTACCTTATGTGGTGTACTTTTGTTTCAAGTCTTGGTGGGTGATTCCATATTTGAAAGGAGGATTGGAGAATCAGAGTTGGGTTGTCTAGACTTGGAGAAGAGTGAATATATCCATCAGAGTGCATCAGAGAGTTGCACATTAAGCTATGATGGAGGCAGAGTATGTCCAGGGCTCAATTTGATATTATGACTGAAGGTATGTATAGCAGAGTTGGTACAATATATATACTATGTAGGGGCATTGAATTTGTAACACAGTTGTAATGAATAAGGGAATGGAGTTGGGAAGCAATGTAAGATATGTAAAGAGATCTGGAAGAATGAAGATGCATAATTGATATAAACACATCACAGGGATAAGTGGAGTTGGTGCTCACTAATGTGAAGTTGTCATGGATATGACAACTACTTTTAATACTGATATATTGTATATGATGGTTAACCAAAGCACCTTGATTAGAGAAGTTACACACAAGCCTGCAGTTTCTGTGGTGCCAGTGATTTCTCCCCTTGAAATCTGTGTTGACCATTGTGGCAGTGCCCTGAACTTCATTTCAAAGGCTGAAAAAACTGAGCATTGGAAATTGATAACCTGGAGACATGTTAAGTATCATTGGTTGTCTTGTTATGCTTGCCTCAAATAGAGATTGACCATAACTCCTGAGGTGGGTCTAGAGTCAAGGGATTAAGGGAAATGGGGCAAGCCATTCCATAAGAATGAGATTCTAGGATTGTAGGTGAACAAGGCATTCTCCTTACTGTATCCCAATAAGCTAACATTGAAGGGGTTTGAGAACTCAGTGATTGAATGTCACTGAGATTCAAGGAAATTCACTGATGTAATTATCTGTGCTCCTCTGGGAGCTGTTTGGTGGAGGTCTAAAATGTAACAGTCAACACTGAGGTAAAAGGATGCTAAATGGACTGGAGATCTGATGGAGATGGGGCAGAGTGACATGTGGAGGTGACAAAAGTGTAGTGGAACAGAGATAAGGGATTGTGGGGGTGTGGACTTGATGCAGGACTTGTGTGTCACACCCTTGCTCTGTGTCAGTGTTCTCATTTCAGAGATAGGAGAAATATAGTGGAGAGAATGTAAAGGAGAAGAGAACTTCATTGGGATCAGATGGAGTGTGAAGGAGTAAGACTTGATGCATCAATATTCAAAATAAAGGATACAAGAGGAGATTACAGGAGTTATATACTATGAGATTGGATCAGAGTCTGGAACAGGGAATGGAGGAGACCATATGTAAAGGTAAAGTAATGGTTGAAGATCATAGGGTGTTGAGAAGTAATGTATGTAGCACTGAGGAAACATGGAATGTAATGTAGAAGCATTATAGGATAGTCCATAGGGCTATAGAATAGAGTGAACATAAAAGACAGAAAGATCTAGACCAATTATAATAGGTCCAATGAAAGAAGGGGTCATGATAGACACCTGTGTTTAAAGCACCAAAGATGTGACTTCAAACAACACAATGCAAAGCACCTTAGACTAATCATATCTAAGGTCAAAATCAAAATAAACTGATACAAAACCAAGGCAATCACTGGTTGGCCAGCCCTGATGATGAGAAAGTAATTTCAAGGTTTTCTAGAAATCCTCAACATTTATCACAGGTTCATCAAGGACTTCACCAAGATCAAAAATCCCTGAAAACACTTAGTTCTCAGAAAAAGACCTTTATTTGGATAGAAGAGACTCAGAAAGCCTATGAATCACTGAGGGGAGTACTGGCATTATCATCTCCATTTATAATCCTGATAAACACATACATGTTCCACATTGAGATGGACATTTCTGGAGTTAGTATTGGCACTATGTTAACACATATGCAAGAGGAAGTCTGGAAGTCAATCACTTTCATCTCATGCAGTTTAAATGAGGTAGACTAAAACTACCATATGCAGACCTGGAAATGCTAACAATCATTCATGAAATTAAAGAATTGCACCACTATCCACCAGGCACAACACACTCCTTCAAAATCTGGACAAATCACAAGAACCTGTAGTTCTTTCACAAATATCAAGATCTCTTATGTTGACAAGTGAGGTGGACTCAAATTCTCCATTATATACCAGCACAGAAAGTCAAACCCACCAGATTCTCTGTTGTGAAGGCCATTGAAAAGGTGATGAAAAATAACAAAAAAAAACCCATCTTCTCAATACTGTTGTCATATAATCCATGACCAATACCACCAACAGCCAGATCATTTCACCACAAAGAAAAAGAAGAATTTTGAGTTAAAAAGGGCTAAAGAAACCTGACTCACAATGGAAGCAGAAAAATGATGTCATTTACTGGCATAACATGCTATACAATGATGCAAGTTTATGGAAAGACATACTCCAGGCAAATTATGTTCACCCATTTACTGGACACTCCAGAATATATCAGACAAGGAACTTGATTATAAACAAATATTACTTACACATGCTCTGCATGAACATAATCAAGTATATTGAAGGATGCAATACATGCAACATTATCAAACCTGTAGAACCCCCTACCAGCCAAACTCTATTTTGCCTGGTGTAATGTAGCTTTGCACCTCAGAATGAAGTCCTAGAATGGTATAGGATTCAAGTGTATCCTTGATCCAAGATATTGCAAAGAGAGGAAATAAAAAGTGAAGGACTATATAGGAAAGGCTCACTCAGTGTCCATAGAATACTGGAAAACTAGAGTCTGGAATCTCCTTGTTGAGTAGGGCTAGGAAATCAATTTTGGAGTTTCAGGACTTGAACAGGACTGAGAGTAAATGAAAGGGATCTAGACTTTGTCCTTGTAGTTAGTGTAGATGGTTGATGGATTGCATGGTGATAGTAGATCCAGCACAAAGTACCTCTCTGATTACATACAGTAAAAAATAGGTCTATCTGACAGGAAAATAATGGATCCAGTGCACTGAATAGGTGTTCTGTGTGTGTGAATCCAAATCTGAGATGTCACATTAAAACAGATTGAAAAGTAACCTTCTGCCAATGACTGAATTGACTCAAATCAGTATGAATAGTGGCGGAGTGGTCTCATATTGACTTAGAGTGCAGGATAGGGGTTATAAAAGGCCAAGAATGTCAGGCTATCACTGTAGGGAACTCTGGTTTTCTACACTACACCCTGAAAAGATATATTCTTAGATCTCTCCCAAAGTCACAATGCAAAAATACAATTCTTGTGGTCATTGATATATTATAGGAAATAATTCAGGTAAGCCTGACATTCAACATGGTCACCTTAGAGCACATTGCAATGTTATTTTGAAATCATGTCTTCAAACTACATGGAAACCCAAAGCAAATAATCTCTGGTTACAGGTTCCCATTCATCTCATCATTCATGTGTGACCTCTAAAAATTAAAGGTAACCCCTCAAGATCCTACCACCCTCAAATAAATGGCTAAATGTAGTGTATGAATGCCAAAATAAAACAGTATCCGAGAATCTACACTTATATTCAGCAGACTGATTGGGCAGACTGACTTTTATCATCAAGTTCTCACATGACTGAAAAACCTTAACAGCAACAGAATATTTCCCATTTCTTCTGAACTATGGCCTACAGCCAATCATAGGTTTGAAGTAACAAGAGGTGGGAAATAAAGTAACAAAGGGCTTCATAGACTGTGTGAAACAAGTCCACAGCAAAGGTGAAACAGCTCTTTCACATACCACAAAAATAATCATGTTTGAAAAGCTGCAGATAGAGTTGAATTCAAATCCAGTAATATTCTGCTAATCAAAGCCCCATACATTTAGTCAAACAGACCATCAAAAAAACAGGATGACAAATGTTATAGCCCATTGAAGGTCAAGTCTAAAGTCAGTGCTTTAGTTTACAAACTCAAATTGAATCAACAATGGTGTGGAATCCACCCTGTATTCAATGAGTTCCAACTCTGGTCATATCACAAGGGTGAACATCCAACAAAGGAAGCCCCTCCCCCACCTCCGCCTGTTGTCATTAATCAATAGGATAAACGAGAAATTGAATACATCATATATTACTCAGAAAGAAGGAGAAATATTAAGTAACTTGTGCACTGGAAATGATTCCCACATGAAGAATTTGAATGATAAATGATATAGGAACTTGCTTGTGTGAAGGGAGTGGCATTCCAGAAGCACTGCAATAACAAAAGTGAATGCATGTACACACCTCCAATGTTGACCTCCCATGCATGTGCTTGCCCTGCCTGCCACAGAATCCCTCTTTCAACTTTGACCAGCATATTTCACAACCCTGAGTTCAAGAAATTCTGAATGAGTTATAACTGGATCCCTGATTGGATGTTCGAAATTCCCCTTGCTAAAACTATCTGAATCAAGGATGTGTCACCTTGAAAAGGGGGTGATGTTAGAACCTTCCTGAAGACTTTCTAAAATGTTATGGAAACTTCTTGAAGATATGTCATAAGGATCACCATGTTGTTATACATGGTGACCTATCGAGACGTTGATTAGCTATCCGTCTGATTTGGAGACAGTTAGCGATGATGGCAACGCTTACAGATCCGCTCATTTGGAGTTCGCAGACCAGTCAGTCCATAACCCTCCGCGAGAGATTGTTCTCGATCGCCATACTGACGACTCGGAAGCTGTATTTCGACGGCTCAAAACAATGATACAGGTCATTTTTAAATGGGACCTGCCAATGCCGCGTTGAATATCAGGGTCACCGGACGCTTTTTTTCCGTCGCCGTTTCTGTGTTTCATCGTCAGTCAACGGCACTGAATGCAATGAAAGGCAATTTTTATAAGTGTCTGCGGCTACTGAATCCGAGGCGTCTGAATCAATTTTGACAACGACTTTACTTCCTTCAGTGCCACCTCATGTTCTGGACCACCCGTCCGAATGTCCATATCCCAAGCGCACTAGGGAAGTTTAAGTTTTGTTTTGATAACACATCCATCCAACATACTTCACATTCGTTCGATGTATGTAGGTGATCGGTGAGTGGACACCAGTGTTCCCGTATCACCACTTTTGTGCATGCACCCGTGTCACATAATACGCGGGATGCCGCAATAACCGACGCCGGGTTTATAAAGGAAAGGTGATGCTGTTTGAAGACAGGGTTTCATCATTCGACTCATGCATTCACCACAACGATAACATGTACTTCCATTTTTCTCCTCTTCTCCCAATCACTGCTATTGTTGCAGTTGTTGCAGGCAGCCCACCTGAAGATCGTAGGAGCTCTTGCCCGTATTTCGGATGGCCTTCGTGTTGTACCTCAGCCTATCCCGCGGGAAGACCTTCTAGGTTGAATCCGAGATCGCCCATAGTGAGCGTCCTTCATAACTTGGGATGTCCCAGCTAAAGACAGCGCGTGCAGCATAGCCGCCGGTGCTTTAAATTAGGGGGTGAGCCGGGGGGACCAGTGAAGTGTGTGACACGGTCCCAGCGCCACCTCCAGTGCTGCGATTCGAAAATCTGTGCACCCTTTCACACAATCGCAGATTATACTCCATCTGCAAACTGGAAACCCCGGGCTGCGCAGAAAAATACTGATTTCTGCAAGTCCTACGGAGAGCCCATGTGTTGTCCCCCTCCCCCTAGAATGTATGACGTCCCGGATCTGTTGCAGCATGCAGCGCCCATAGTGAGTTTTGTCCATCCTTCATGAAATTGGTATTTCTGGTCAACACTGGTGCATGCAGGTTGTGAAGGGTTGCCTTCCTGCGAATATGTGGTGGAATTCAAAGAAACCAACATGCTTCGGCCTACCCACCCCAAACCATCCCTTCATGCGATGCTGCAGCACAGTAAGTGATAACTATGCCGTGAAACAGAGAGAAATTGAAGCCCCCTTATAAGCTGGACCATGTTGATTGGGAGAAGTTCTGTGTGCCCTTTCACAAGGAGGATCCTCTCATACCACAGGAAGAGTTGGATAAGTAAGGTCAACTTGACAACTTGGTGGTTACTACTATTAACAATGACATACTGGACTCCAACAGAATAATGGACTGACCTGGGCCACAATGTCCTTACTCTTCATTAAAATGGAATTATGTAACTTTCCCTGTGTGTAGATAATGAGCTGTACTGCACAGTTAACCTGACAATTTTAATCCCAAATCTTCTTCAGGCACATAAAAGATGCCTGACATGGTCAGAATGCACAGCACATTTGTTTGAGAAATCTCCTAGATGGTATGTTGTGGAAAATTTCCCTTCATTTCTGCTGTCTTCTCTGGTTGGACACATGGTTCAAGAGTATATACCTGCCACATACATACATATGCCATAAATTACTGATTCTACTCTTCATTTCATATTCTTAAAGGCTTTGTAAGAAAAAGACATAGGGTGAAAAACAAAATTACATTGCATTTTTCATGTAGATATCTGATATATAGATTGAGGGAATACTTTCCTTGACATGTGTTATATATTTGTAAAACATATCAAATGTACAAGAGACTGATCAAACCCTGTGGAGTTATGGCAATTTCTCTTTCTGACATAGATTTTGACTTTAGAATGCATATTTGTGCCTTATGATTGTCTAATATGATCTGAGATCTAATCATGATATCAAACCTCTATGTGGTACAATACCATTGTTTCAAAAGCTTCATGATGTGAATAGTAAGTAAAGGGAGAAGTGCTCAACACATAGATTAGCTATATTGTAGTAGATGTAGTAAAAGAGGGCTTAGCTTAGCTGTGCCCAGAAGTGGCAACAACAACTGAGAGTGTTTGAGAATCAAAAAGAACTTAACTACCAGTGGGTGAAGGCATGATCACACTGCTCCCAATAATTTCTGGTTTACCCTGACCAAAATATGTTGGAATGCATAACAGAGTGGCTTAAAAAAGTAATAAACACCTACTAATGGATTGACATCTTGACAGCAATACAATATTACCAAATAAGGTTAAGGAGTGAAATGTAGCTAAATTAGTGATATGAGATATTTTCCAGCTATTTAAGTTGATATTTTCTAAGACACAGAGACAGAATACAATAGGGGACTCACATTGACCTCTAAAAACAGTGAACTTCACAACTCACTCAGAAGATGAAAAATGTAGCCCTTTATGTGTAGATTGGAGGCACAAAAATACCTAGCATCATACCCTGTGAAGTTGTTGAGTGATCAGTTTGAAAAATGATTTTTATTGGTAATTACAAAAACTTGTATAAAACCCCCAACTGTTGGAGCCAATATCTTAATAATTACACAGGGTATGATGCTAGATCTTTCTGTGCATCAAAAGTATGCATAAAGAGCTATATTTTTCATCCCTTGAGTGAGTTCTGATATTTATTGTTTTTGGTTAATATGGAACCCCTATTACATTTGATCTCCAGAGTATGCATACTTTATATCAATCCGCATAGCTTGAAAATGTCTTAGATCAATAATTTGACTACATTTGACTACTTAACACCATTTGGTAATATTATGATACTGTTGAGATATTGGTCAGTTAGTAGGTATGCTCAAGCTGCTGAATCTGTTAAGGAAAAATGAAAAAACAAGAGATATCATATCTGGGGAAATTAGTATGTTAAAGAAGGTGAAAGAGATATCAGAGAGCATGGTCAAATATAAATAGAATTGTATTTAATTTGATTGGTCATCTTTAAGGGGAGATCATCTCCTCCACATCAGAGTTGGCCTTAGAGCACTAAAGAAGCCATAGAAAAGAATTGAAATTTTTCAAAATTTGACATCTTAATTGTTTTATGGTATATTTTTGGTTCTATGAGAAATATATAATTACACATTAACATCTCATCTATGAGTTCTGGACAACTATCTAGAATGGTTTTGTAAAGTAACCTCTGTCTTGCATAGTAATTGAGATCTTATCCAGGCAGGATGGATACATAGAGGAGAATATTGAAAATATGGAAAGCATGGTAATTTCATTGAAAAGTCATCAAGGATTAGTCAAACCATTTAAAGAACATATAATCAAGTTTCTCACAAAACACCTGTAAACTATCAAGTTGATAGAATGGTCAGACATTATGTATGTTAAAATATTTGAAAACTGTTCTGTCAATTCAGGTTTTTGAATAAAACATCTAAAAGTGATTCACTGATTCCAAGTATACTGTTACACTTCCCTTGGATAGAGGCTGAGTATAGCCCCTAAATAGGGTCTCGAATACTAGGGATGAGGGAGAGTGGGGCAAGCCATTCCATGAGAACAAAGAATGAGGGTTTAAGGTAAACAAGGCATTCTTATTGCTCTGTCTCAATGATTGAACATCAAAGAGAACCAAGGGCTCAGTGATCTAATGTCACTGAGAAACAATGGCTTCACTGAACAGCATGGCCTCAAGAGTGCAACAAAGTCTCAGAGAGTCAAGGAATTCCTGATGAGGAACTAAGAATGAGGAATGAGTGGTGAGGCTAAGATCCAGTGTATTAAGATACATGAAGGTCTAGCTTGGAAATGCATGTACAGACAATTGAGGTTTATATAGACATAGAAGAAGTTCTGGGCAGGTAGAAAGAAGTTGCTGACTGAGCAAGTGAAATCACATACAATGTGATAGAACTCAGATGATAAGTCAAGAAATCATAGTCAGCAACAAAATGAAAAGAATGTCTGAGTTGAAACTTATACCCATGAGTATGTGTGAGACATGTGACAAGAGGAAAAGGGGGCTGATTATAACGTTACTCCCTTAGTATGTCTAAGACAGCATCAAATGATTTAAAAATCAAGGTAGTGTCCACCTCCTGAGGAGCTGGTTATGTTTGCCATTCCTTTCACAGCATATTCTTCATCACTAGTGGGTCCCAAACCCAGCACTAGCAGTTGAACTAGTGCTGATGTAACACCATCAAGTAGCACTGGTGCTTAGCCTGGCATCTAAACTCCACCTTAATTTTCCTTCTGAAGATCTCTATCAATGATCTACCAACCCTCTCCCCCCCCCCAGGAGTATTTCCACACTCTGCTGCTGTCCCCACCCCACTCTGACTCCATCAACCTTCAATATCACCCACCCTCCACCCTGATTTTCTGCACCCACCCTGGTCTTCTGCCATCAACCTTCAATTTCACCCACCATAATGCCCAAGGAACAGCAAACCTCCAAAAGAACTGCATCTGGCTCTGGATTTCCATCTGGGCATTTCACATCTGCCCTTTCTTCCAATCTTCCTTTCAAGGACATCAAATTCCCACTTGTCTGTTGGAACAAACATCTTATCATGTGGTTCCAGGAGAATGAACCTGCACACCTCAAAGTTTTTTCAGACTTGATCAAGAACACTAGAGAGTTCCAACACAAGAAGAAAGTCTTGAGCTGCTCTTGGAACTTCTACCTTCAGGCTGCAGCACAGGTTGAGCACCATATCAGAGAGTAGGTTGCTAATCTCATAATGTGCATATACATGTACTGATATGTTACAGGTTTCACAAGTTATATGCTGCAGAGAATTGGAAACTTGAAAGGACAGGTGCAGGGATGACATATGTAGCCTTGCAAGCTAACTCCTCCAAGGCAAACATTTTAGGTATGTTTCAAGATTGTATGTGATGTTATACTTTCAGTCTACTTAGATGATATCCTCACATCCTTTCCATACTGGTCAGACTTGCATGGGTTCTGGCAGACCAACCATGCTATCAACACCTCTCTGTGAACCACTAATCCTGAGCAAGACTTCAAAGGTGATGTGCTTGCATTGTTTAAACTCAGTAATACAGGTAATGAAGTCAGCTCCACAAATGACAACTCTGGCCTGGAATTCCCCTTTTCACACTCAGTGCCTTTGTATGTTGCCAGCCCCAGTGCCTCACCTGCAGTAACTCCGCTGTGTACCTTGCACTTTCCTGAGATTTATCACTGCAAGGACAGCATTGTGGATGTGATCTTGAGTTAGATTTCCAATGTTGGTAGATTGTGTCAAGTTTGATACAAGATGGTTGAGGTGTTTTGATAGTTAAAGCATGGAGTGAATGGCTTGAGCAGATTCAGCTTGATTTTCTCCTGCAAGTTCAAGCTTGTTGAAGAGAGTTTGGATACAATTCATGTCCTTGTTGAATTGTTCAACACTGTCTGTTTTGATCTTGACATTGTCAAGGTCAGTTCAAAGGCTGAACTGTGTTGAGATCTCTGATGCTTGATAAAGGTTCTGAAGAGTGATCCAAGTATCATAGGTCTTGAAGTTAGCAATGTCATTTGTGTCTGCTTCAGTGCCACCAATGACATAGTGTATGTCATAGGTTGAGAGTCTTGCAGAAATGTTGGTATCTACAGACATGCAAAGATTTCCATAGACTCTGTCATCGAGCAAACACCAGTTTGCCCTACTTGCTGCAACAGTGCCGACCCAAGTGCATGTTCCATCAGCAAGTCCCCAAAGGTTGTAAGCCTTAAGAAAGTTTTTCATTCTTTCTCTCCATTCCAGGTAGTTATTGTGACCAGTTAGGACAGGAATGCAACTCAAAGTGTTTCATCAGTTTGAAGGGTTGTAGGATCAGTGGGAAGTTGAGCCATTTTAATTTCTGCCAAGAAGAACAATATTAGTAAAACATTGATAAAAAATATCCTAAAAGTCTGGTCCTCTGTCTTTAGATCTTTGATCAGAGTTAGCGATTCTTCCCAGTTTCCTGAATTGATCCACTATACCTATACATGGTTCATTTTTGATGAGATCCAGTGTTTCAGGTTCCTGAGTTGCATCATGTGGAGAAAATAGGTGCTCTTTGACTTCTGTAACAAATCCTGCCTGTGAGGTTAAGTCTTTCCTTCTCCAAGTCTTTCTCCTTCTTTTCCACTTCGGTTTTTGATCTTTCCTCATTTTCCATTGCTTTGTTCTTTGTTCTTTACATCTTGTTTGATTCATGGGACTAGGAGTTTTTGTAATACAATACCATTTTGGCATCAGTCTTGGTGATATTGCTTTGAAACTTGTATAGTAAATCTCCACAAAGAAATGTGTGTTTAGCAATTCACCATCAGAAAGAATCCCAGATCTAATCAAGACATTTTGAACTGAACAGTTGACATAAGGAATAGAAAAGACTTGAGGGAAATAGACGGATAGTTTGAGAAAACTTCTGAATGGTTCATCAAAGTTGAAAGAATAGGCAAAAGAAGTTAAGCACAAAGGGAGAGGCCAAGAAGGAGAAACATCTGTGCAAGAAGGAGAATTGTTATTAAACCATCCTGAGATGCCTACATCTTTCTTCTCCAACAATTGCAGCTTTTCTTCATCATGATCATCTATAATCTCTTCCAAGACATTTATTCAGGGCCAAATCTGCAAAACCTTGATAGATCTGCTGGTACTCTTCATCAGTACCATAGATCAAGTGTCTTTCAATGGCTATAAGGCCCCTAGAAGAGGGAAGAGACTGCCAATGAAGGTGAAGGTGATGGTTCATAATGACCAGCATCATCTTCTGTGAAGGTATTTCCTTGTCTTCTCCATTCATTCTTCAGTCATTGTTTTCTACCTCCATGTTAGAATGAAGAGATTGGAGGAGAAGTTTGTTACAACTGGGGTTGCAATAATTCCTTTGCACCACCTCAAATCCAAACCACTGAGCTCGGATATGACAAGTTTGATGATAAGACTGAACTGGGAATGCCCAACCAGCACCTTCATAAATATCTGCCAGAGATTCCTCATTATACACCCAACTGGTGATCCCTCCTTGTTTCTCCAACATCCACCTGGTCTCAATCCATTGAAGTTTGACTTAAATTGACTGGATAAACCAGCTTCAGAGTCATAAAGTTGACTGTCTCTGGGTGAATACAAGGGTGTGAAAATGAGTAGATCTCATGTATGGAATCATCAGGTAGTCCCCTCTGTGCCAGACTGCAAAGCTGATGTAGTCCAGGTGGAGATGAAGAGGGAGCTCTACCAGGGCCAGAGGAACTGTGTACTCAACTTGTCCCAGTGGATTGATAAAATAATATTGTTGGAGAAAGGGCTGTTGGTTCAGATTTTGCTGGACCCATTCTTCTCCCATTTCCACGATGTTTTTTCTTCGACCTCTGCTCTCACCCATTGCCTGAGATACATTAGATTCTGAAACTCATTGTGATTGGTCCTCAGTTGTCCCGGAAGGCCAAAAAATGAGCACAGATTGAGATCAATAGGGACTCCATTGTCCATGAGATGGAGGCAAGAAAGGACTGGAGTTGGTTTCAGATGGAAGTTGGGAATGTCTGGGCAAAGATGGTAGAAGTGGGAGAGAATGGAAAGATGATGAATTGTCAGAATGTGTGCACTCTATGGAGGGGTAGAGATACCCAGACTACAGACATAAGTAAAGGAAATGCTAGAAGTAGCTAAGAAAACTAACCTCAGTTGCACAGTGGTAGTGGAACAACTGAGGGAGGAATGATAAAACCAGACTGACTAAATAGTGATGGTGATTAGAGCACTTGAACTCCGATGTAATGTCCAGAATAGGATATATGAGGTGCAAAGGGAGAAAAGGACCTTACTGAGTGAAACAGTTAACTCTGAGATGCTCTGGAGCAGAGATGAGGGACTTGATGCACATTAACCTCAGAGTTGTAGTGGACGATCTCAGAGATGACCAGAGATCAGAGGTGTTGCATTTTGACATGAATGTAGGAGAGGAAGTTCAGCATATTGACCTGGTATGAGGTACTGTTGATCAATGTGTGAGAAGAGGTGTTCTGGGATGAGAATGAAGGGGGATCCTGAGTGAGCTGATAAAGGATCCTGAGAGTTCATTTTTTGGACACTTTTTTGATTGTCATTCCCAGTGCAGATATGAGCTTTGCCTCTTAGAAAGTAGCGGTTTAACCAAATGCAAGGCACGTTCTTTGTACACCTGGATATATCTCTATGAAGTCACTGGTCTCAACCACTTGATAAAATGGTTCAGTGATGTGTAGATCAAGGGGTTATTCTGTGGATCTACTTGCAACCAGGATCTTTTCATTGAAGTTACAGCAATGTACTTGTTCTCTTTCCAAAAGGATAGTATACCAGATACAATGAGCAAAAAGTGAAAGTCCAGGAAATACCAAGTCTGAGGAGTGGGTAGCTTTTTCATAAATGGGAATTAATTTGCAAGTATGATCAAAGTACCTCTTTGTTCAGCCAGGTCCCTGTTGATAAGCCTTATCTTAAGTTCTTCTGGAAAACTTCCCAAACAAAATATATTCTGGAGTAATCAGGTCCATCAAATAGGTCTTCTTCAGGAGCAAGTGTCAGAGCAGGTGTAGGAGGAATGAATGATTGTTGTGATGGAGGTGACTCAAGTCTTAAAGAATCTTGAGGCAACAATCCCAACCACTCTGCTTGTTGATGTAATGTATGTCAGAATCTGTGTGCTATAGGAGGGTAGAGATACCCAGTCTACAAACATAAGTAAAATAGAAGCTAAGTGTAGCTAGAAAACTAACCTCAGTGTTGCACAGTGATGGCAGAACAACTGAGGAAAGGATGACCAAGTGGACTGTCTAAAATACTGACGGAAATCAGAGCACATGAACTCCGATATAACTCCGACGTAATGTCCGGAATAGGAAAGAAGAGGTCCGAAAGAGAAAAGAGACATTACTGGATATCGAGTCAACTCCGAATAACTCCTGAGTCAGGAGTTGTACTTGGTAGGTGAAAGCTTCAGAGTTGTGCGGAACAGGTCCAGAGTAAGTCGGAGGACCTCGGAGGAGTTATATATTTTGACAAGGTATGAGCTTGCTATGCTAAGATGCTTGAACAAGAATAGAAATTGAGTTTATAGGAGAATGATGAAGATGATGCAGTGGATTGGAATCAGAATTTTGACATCTTTGAGGATTTGAACCACTGGATGAATTAAGATTTTCAGGAGGTGTTTCTGAATTTTCTTGTTGACTAATTAAAGTCTCAGAATTTCCAGCACCAGGAGGTGAAAATTCTCCACTAGGTGGAAGATTGGCCCCCTCACTGATGGGTTCTAGTCCCATTCTATGAAAACTACAACTGAAGATTGTAACATTGCATTCAAAGATGGTGGTATAGAACAGAAACCAGTGATCATGGTCAGTGGAATCTATTAAGAGGCAGGTCATATCTCTCCATAAAAATTCATAGAGACTATTAGTGATCCTATAGGCTTGTTCCAAAGCAATGCCAAAGTATGCAATGAGGATGGAAAGAGCATCAAAGAATCCAGTGACAAGAACTCTGTCTCTCCATGAAGCAGAAGCAGGAAGCATGATGAAATATTTCAAAATATATAGCCTGCTTGCCCACTACGCCTAGGCAGGGCTTATAACCTAACAGGAGAATTCAAGAGTACTTCTGTTGCACATGGCAGAGAAGAGAGAGATGAGTTGAGGATACTCACCAAGATAGAGATCAAAGTTCTTGTGACCAAGAATGAGTTAGTTGTCATATCCCATGTAATCGACACAACTCTGACCTCCAGACTAACTCTGCACATACCTCCAGTGACCTCTCACCAACTCCACTCCTCCATTTCTCTAGACTTATCTTAGATTCCCTTACGTATGTTTCTTGTTCCATATGTAGTTTAGTCTCACCCCTGTGTTCCCTCCGACACTGTGTAGCACAGCTCTGGCACTCAGATATCTGACCTCCATATTATACATTTACATAGCCTCTGATTTTCCTCTGACTATATATACTTCAATTCTGTATGTAGATACTTTAGCCTGAATATCACCTTAGTCCACTCCTCTTAACTTCTCTGGTTCTCTCCAATGCATCTCTGACCAAGAAGGCCATGACAGTGCAAGGGTGCAACACACAAGTCCTGTGCCAAGCCTTTACCCCCCCCTCCCCCCCCGGACATGATCCTCCAGACCTCCGGCTGTCTCTGGCCATTCAATCCCCTTCAACCTCCGATCTCCAACTGGAATTTGAGTGGAGGAGATCCAGTCTTAACATTAGTTGAGATTGATGAGATCAACACTTGTAGAGATTTTTAGAAGCTTGATCTTAAGAGAAAATAAATCTTGTTATTAATTACATCACAGTTCTTATTGCCTTTAAATACATCCAGGAACAAATATATACTTGTATGTGATGTTGCTAGAACATGGTTGATAATGTCACAATGACATCATAGGAACAGTCATGCTGCTTCACTTATTTCAAATAGGTGGAGTTGAGTCTGGGTTGAGCCAACACAATGGTTGTGGAGCTTGGAAAGCTCCAGACTGATGATATCATAGCTGAGTCATAAAGACTGCATCTAGATCATCATATGGTCAATCTTTAAATGTAATTAAGTTTATACTTTAATTAGGTTTTACTGATGCATTGGTCAAACCTAATAGTCAACCTATATCTTTAATAACATGAATAGTGTGTTACCACTATGGTGTAAAACAGCAAAAGGACTTGGAATAAAATCTTAAGCAAGAAATAGGGATGCAAATGTAGTTCTTGACCCAAGGGAATTGCAAAGAGAGGAAAGGAAACAGAGAGAGGAAAGGAAAAAGAGAGGACTATAGAAAAGGCTCACTGAATGTCCACATGACACTGGAAAACAAGAGTCTTGCTTTCCCCCATTCAGTAGGGCTAGGGAACCAACTAGACTTGCTGGACCTGAGGGAAACTTGAAGGAAAAATGTAGGAAAAGGCTTAGAAATGGTGGTGGTTACCTGCACCCTGTCTAGGGACAAAGTCCTAGGAAAAAAAGTGTAATGCAGGCATACCTGAACAATGTACAGTGAAGGAGATGTGAAAAGAAAGAAAATTCATGCAAACCCAGAGTACAGGAATGTGTTCTGAGGCACAGGAACATCAGGTCCAGTGTGCAGAAACTCGAGTCCAGAATGTTGAATTCAAAACTAACTGTTGGACTTCAACTAGCTTGACTCAGGTTGGGATGAACAGCAGCGGAATGGCCTCAGGGTTAGTAGGAGCACAAGATAGAGGCTATTGAACCATGGAAGAACTCTGGATATCACTGTAGGGAACTCCAGTTTCCTACAATGGTCTACCTGTATTAACAGAGCACAAGAGCTAGTGTTTGATTCAGAGAATCTCAACAAGGAATTACAGAATGACTAGGATCGACAGGATGTCACTGTAGAAAAATGTAGTTTCCTGCACCAGACATCTTTGTCTTTAGTGGATGTTGATATGACTCAGAACCACTTAAGGCTCTAGGCTGCTTTCACTGGTCAAGGGAAGGGAAGGCAGAATGAGTCGACGCCGTAGATGCTGAGGAAAACACCAAGAGGACAAGACTGCCCTCTGGTGGCTGCATTCTTGTCCTTTATATACTATTCTACATGTTTGTATCTATTGTAGTCTAATCTAGATGT
>JBBPTO010000881.1:0-21146 GCA_038094155.1 Pulveroboletus cf. aberrans | reverse complement strand
GTATTCATTAGAAATGAGAGCAGGAGAGCCAAAATAACATAACAGTGGTGTGAGAAATAAAAGAAGTTGATAAGAGATTGGTAAAAAAAAAAACGTACTGGATACATACAATTTTACTGATTATGATGGTTTAAAGATTATTCTACAGTATATTGGAACCACAGGGAATCATTTAAGATGATGTGCCTAGGAATCTGTCTCCAAAAGAATATGAAAAAGCAGACATATCACTTAGACACTCAAGCATACATAGAGGTACATGGTTAAACTAGAGGTGATTGATAGGGAATAAGGCAAAAATACACAGGAGCACACTATCTAGAATGATACATAATCAGTGAAATTGTATGTATCCAGTATGTTTTTTTTACCAATCTCTTATCAACTTCTTTTATTTCTCACACCACTGTTATGTTATTTTGGCTCTCCTGCTCTCATTTCTAATGAATACCTTTCGAAATTTTGGGGATAAAATGTACTATACATATTCCAGAATAATAGATACTTTTCCAGACAGTATACATACTGATTAGACTGCTTCAAAAAATAAGAGCAAATATAACATATCACAATGGTACATCTCAAGGAATGTCCCAACACCTCTAAGATCCTGATATGTTGTAGATACAATTATGTGCTACACGTACACCATCAATTAACCCTGATTAATGAATGGATAGTGCGCAATTTTAGGTGTTAGGGGAAGGAGGATATGCTTTTCTTTGTATCATACAAGGAGCTCCCTTGGACTGTTGATGTTATTAAATGCTAGATGCACATGTATACCACTTGGGATTGAATTTTAAGACTGGCATTCCCTTGAAAACAGAAATATCAGATGCTTTTTTGGTTTCCTGTCCATGTACAAATATCTACTGATATACCGCAAAGAATAATATAATTAGTGGTATTAAATGTAATTACACACATATTATACTATTCTAATTGATAATAAGAACATTTGATGTAGGGGAAATGAATGGTGAAATGAAATGAAAAAGGGAATGTGTGTTTTAACAGAATGCCCAAAAATGGAAATGGACATGTTTTGAATGTTAAGAAATTGCTAGTGGCATGTCCACTTTCAGTGCTTACACAATATACCCAAAGTGTCACACATTTATACATTGTATAGTGTATGTATCTGCATTAAAACCAGATCTGAGGAAAGAGGGTACTTTGCATCACATCATTACTTAAATAAAAGTAGAATTTTGCAATATAATGACAGTATCACCTGACTCATTAGTGTCAATCACTTTTTGAAGTTCATTGACAATCTGTAGGTCTGTCTGATGCACTGCCCAGAGCCATCAAATGTGAGACTCTATCAGTTCTAGGGGCACTACCAGTGTGTCCACCAACATTGTAAGTCTAAGGCAACAACCTTGATATATAATTACACATACAAATGGATTTCCACTGGTTAGGCATTGTTGATGGCATACTAGAGGATTGCCTGATGAAAGGCTGGTAGCTAGTCAGGCAAGTGAGGTTGTTCTGGAGGTATTATCCACACATCAAGACTCATTGGTCACCTGAAGTCAAAGGCCTTCTTGATACACCCATTGTTTGTTAGCTTCTTTTCTGATTGCTTCTGACTTGAATTTACCTACAGTCCAGAAGTTTGCAAAGCTTTTCCCCCCTATTCTTCATCTGTCATTGTCACCTGGGCCAGATGGACTGCAATGACCACATGGGTTTCCTTCAGACAATGGTAGTAAGTTCTATATCAATTTCAGTAAACACAACTCACAAGAGGTGAGCAGTGCCATTACTGGACATGCGGTTTGTCAAGTTCTTGGGGACACCACAGGCTCAGCTGTCACATCAACTTCAGAAGGTAAGGTACTACAGTTTTTCTTCTGTTATCTTGAACTGACATTTGATTTTCTATCTATTTCAATCAAATTGAACTATCAGACTCTCCAGATGTCAGACAGCCATATGGAATGCTATCAGACTCAGGCTGCAGTAAGTTGCCTGGTGATTTAGCAAATTCAACATGTGAGAGTTGAGCAGTGCCAGGGTCTTACTGGGTGCAATGCATATCAAGTTTCTATGGACACCATGGGCCAATGTGATTCTCTATCTATTCCAGTCAAATAGAACTGTCCGACTCTCCAGATGTCCACATGGAATGTTATTGGACATCAGACAGCCATATGGAGCACCATTGAACTCATGCTGTAGTGAGTCATTTGTTGATTCAGCAGATTCAACATGTAAGATTTGAGCAGTGCCAGAACCTTACTGGGTGCACTGCCTATCAAGTTTCTGTGGACACTGCAGACCAAGGTGTCATTTCCAAGGTAAACAACTAGTATAAAACCCTGAGCCACTTGACAACTAGTTTGTTACATACTTCTGGTGCTTTTCTTCATGTCTTCCTTTCAACTCATTGTGCTGCTGACTGAGATTGCCTCAAATGATCAGGTCTGTGAGCATACCTTCTGTAATAACCTCATTCTACAAGGATTGCCCTACTATCCCATCACTGGCTAAGATGCCAGTAAGCCTCCATGCAAGATGTGTCAAAGTTGCTATAAAGAATGCCTCAGACTACTGGAAACTGTTGTGCACAACACAAGTAGTAAGTGATCTCTGTTGTAAGACTGCCAGTGAGAACAATACTGATTGAGTTGTATGGTAGACCCAGCTGGGATGTCAGTGTCCCCAGACACCACTATGAATGAAGCAGGCAAGTAGTATCTACTGTGAAACTGCCCATAAGAATGGTACTGACCATGTTCAGTGTCAGACATGACTGCTAGTGGCTTATTGGTCTCCAATCATCAACATGTCAAGGATGCTACAAGAGCCTCATATTCTGAATGTAAGTCACACTCTTTTCTCATAGAATTTTTCATTCAAACTAATTCCTTTACACCAATGGTCAATTCATCTGTGTTGATTGCCATTCCATCAGGATATGGGATGGGTAGTACTTTGCACAGAAATTCACCTGCACCACTTGTGCAGCTGCATCATGGCAGACCAAAACCAATGTTGCCACAATTGTTACCTGCAGCCCCTTTGTCCCATACTGGCCTTGAAATCTGAGTGCTGAACCCTTAGTCCACAATGACTGGTCCAGTGGCTGTACCTGTATCTCAGGCCAGTTGCACAGCTGCCCCTCATAATCCCTCTGGTTATAGCAGCAGTCATGCATACTATGCTACAGAAACTCAGCATTGGTCAGCTCTTGCCCATGGTAGTCTCATCACATCCCCTACTGAAACCATCACCTTGAGTATTGCTGCCTTGTGCAAGGGTGGTCAAAGGAGAGATCACTTGAATGGGATACAATTCGATGTAAGTACTCACTAATAAAATTGGTCAGATGTGACTGAGTCAGACTGATGGATATCACTATAGAATATTGTTGAAGAAAAGAAGGGCATCAATGCACATATCACTGCCTGCAGACTTGTTGCAGTGGCCTGTGAAACTCTTGTTTCTAACATCATAGCTTTCTGTCCTGAGTTCTCCTGGCATGTGGATGAGTTCATAATTCATGATAATTCATGGGTGGATCTCATGAATCACACTGAGTCAGGTGAGAATCCTTTGGGCCATTTCTATCATAACTGGCTCCAATAGAAGGGCAACAAATCTGTATTTAAGTCCTGGGAGTTTTCTCTTTATGTTGTCATTCCTTAGAGTCAGTGGGTGGATTATGAGGAATTCATTGCAAAGAATAATGAACTCCCAACCTTGGATCCAGAATTCATGTTCACCAACAAGTCTAGTATTGTCTCTCACCATCATTTCACACACAATGCTGCACAGCTCAGAAACACAGCTTAGGCTCTAACCAGTAGAGCACCTCACCACCACTCTGCACATGGCATCAAAGTGTCACTTACATCTGATCACTGCCAACTGAACTCCATGGCTGCCCCAGTGTCATCCACTTGCCCACCTCTTGCAATTCAGACTTTACCACAAGATGAGGAGTCTGATGACAATGGACCAATATCCAGCTCACTCACACTTGTCAAGGTATTAATGTAGTAATATACACTGATTCTCAGCTGTGAGTGACATACCATTTTCTAGCCTGCCACTGCCTCAACTCCAATCAAGTGTGTTTATAGTGTGCATCCTGCAAGCACTGGTAGCAGTACAATGAAATCCCCACCTGCAAAGAATTCTTTCATCATTAAAACAGAGCCTTTATCTTCTGATCATGATAGCCTTCACAAAGCATTATGAGTTGGTGGAACAGTGGATTTGAAGACTATGCAAAGTAAGAGTGTTTTTTCTGCATTGACACTAACTCATTATAGTCTTGAAGAATTCTGTCTACCAGATTGACTTCTATCCCATCCCTACTGTCTCCATCAAGCTCATTCTAAAGAGTCCTGACTACCACAAACTTAACTTGAATCTGAAGAAGAATGTGGCAGTCTTATATCTGGGGCAACTTTGGCTCGGCAATCAAGACAAATCATTCATGAAAGCTGGTGCCTTCAAGATAGCACATATGTGAACCTTGATCCTCTCAAAACTGACTCTTGCTGAGATAGGATCCAAGCCTCACAAGACTGTCATTATCAAGCAACCCTATCTCCATCGCTCTGATCAGAACCTGTTTATCATGGGCCCATCATTCAAGTACCTTGGTGTCAGGGAAGAATCTGAGAAATTGTTTCATGAGGCAAATGTCTTGTACTGGGTGAAGGCTCTTTTCAAGCTTGCTGAGGATTACATTGCCAAGAGAATTGCCAAGGCAAGCAAACCTCTACCCTTCAAAATTCCTTCCATACATTTTGTTGATGCTGCCCCCACTTTTTGATATCCAACTTCAATAGCAAAAGGGCCTCACATACCATCCATCAATTGTACTTACCTTTGTGAAGAGAAAATAGAGGATGCTGATACAGCATTTTTAAAGTTCATCCATGATGGTGATCCTGTTACACTTCTGGAACCTGGAGAGGCAGGCTATGAAGTCACCGAGTTTCTTGCATTTACTCAACATGTTCAGTATATGAAAACAAAGAGTTTTGCCTACATCTCAGACTATCAAGGTAAGTCATTCTTATAATTACTATCTATACTCCCAGTTTTCATGCACATCTATTAGGCACAACTTCTTTTCTGACAGTCCCTCAAATCCTTACTCGACTGTATGTGTTGTCAATCTTTATTCTTTTTTAAAATCTAACACATGTCATGAATCATCTATTTAGTAATATTAGACACAACCTTTTTTGTGAAGGGAATTTGGAGAAGACTGTGGAACTCTTTAAGGATGAGCATGTATGTAACGAGTTCTGCAAGTGGCCAGCCTTCAAGTTGGTGCCATTTTGAGGGAATTGGAAGGGAAAGGGTAGGGCATGTGAGCTCAGACTCAGAGTAATTGTCCACTATGTCTTTGTACTCTCTTGGCTTTTGTGTACTCCTGAATGTCACAATCAATCATTTGTCTGACTATACATTGTGTGTTGAAGTAATACACTACTTTGTCCTATATGTATGATACAAAAAACACTCTGCACAGTATACTCAGTTATTAGTCAAAGAGGTGATCAAGGGTCACCATTGAAGCTGGCAACCTGGTTCTCTAATCCTCCTGCCAAGAACTGGAGGTTGAAAAACATGGCCCATAATCAGCACAACCATCCAGGCCTCAATAATTTGCCTTGGTCTTCTGCTTGGATGGAACAGGCTTGTCATCCAAGACTTCAAGGATGTTGGCCTGCCAAAGATCCAACCCCACCACTGGTGGGTTCAGATCTTGTGAGCTGTGTGCCACCAGTCAGCCAGATTTGTGCAGCAACCAATGAATCCACTTACTCAGTGCAGGCTGTAGTTAGGCCTTGACTCCTTTCTCACTGGCCTTCAATCTCCTGCCATGTGTGTACTCACACTGCCCTTTTTCATTGACACACTTCAAACAAGCTGCTCCCTGCCTTTAGCATACAGAAGACCATGGTTCTTGCATATCTGGCATGAGTTTGAATATGGTGACCATTCACCACATCATCTACATCATCTGTATCCTTTCATGAATGCTTTTATCCAATTGGGACTTGCACAAGAATGTTAGTCAAGCTGGAACTTATCTTATGAGATGTTACACTTCCTTTGGATAGAAGACAAGTGTAGCCCTTGCAGACAGTCTACAGTCAAGGGTTCAAGGTGAACATGGCAAGGCATTCGATAACAATGGAGTTTTTGGAGTTCAAAGGTGACCAAGGGGCTTCCTTCGACTCAGTAGTCTGAGTTAACAAGGTGTAAAGGGATGCTTGTTGAATGGTGATGCCTTAAAAAACAATTAAGTCTTATAGAGCTGAAAGGTTTAAGAGTTTAGAGTGATGGGCTAAGACTGAGGGTCTTTAAGAATGTTGTCAAAGAGCTGATTGAAAGCAGAGATGTTCCGGGGGTTGTATATCTTTCCCAGGAGTACTGTGAAGTCAGATTTTGAGCAATTTAAGGTGGTTGTAAGTGCTGTTAAGAATGACAGATAGCTTAAATTTTTATTGCTCTTCTGATTCATTAATGCACAGACATGTGTTCCAGGTGTGACTGGTCCAGATTTTCCCTGCAATCAGGACATGAAGCAGATTGCAGGGAATTTTTATCCAGGTTGACATCCATTATAATCAGTCATGCTAAGACTTATCATATTTCTGATAAACTTATTATTCTTCCATGTGCATATTATTAGCAGGAGGTAACAAGGGTACTCCTGTTGTGCAGGGTAGAGAAAGGTGAAGTAAGCCAAGGATACTCACTGAGGGAGAGACTAAAGTTCTTGTGATCAAGTTTGGATTAGACAAGACTGATGAGATCAACCTTTGTATGCTTCTCAGAAGCTTGATCTTGAAGGGAAAAATGAATCTCATTATCTACTACATAAGAGCATCTATCAGCTTTAGATACATTCAGAGACTTGTATGTATTTGTGTGTGATATAAGTGAAAGAAGGTTGAGATGTTAATATAACATCAGAGGATCTGAAATGCTGCTCCATATATTTGAAATAAGCAGGATTTGATCTAGGTTGATTCATTCAGTAATTATGGTGCTCAAAGAACACTAGACCCATAACATTATAAGTGAGTCATAGAGACTGCATCTAGATCATCATGTGATTGGTCCTTTTAAAAGAATACTGATTACACTTTCATTAGTTATGACTCATTTATTGTGAGTCACACCTAGTGTTGCACTACCATCAGGCATGACTCATTACTGAGTCAGGTTAAATGCTTGATCTATTTCTTCAGCAACATGAATAGTATGTCACACTATGGTCTGCCTGTATTAACAGAGCACAGAACCAAGTGTTTGATTCACAGAATCTCAAAATCTGCCCTGATTCAATGGAACATTTGGTTTACGGCATTCTTCCAGTAGGCAGAAGATCTTGGTGCTGCAGTGCACCATTCAGACTTCTGCATTTTGACCAGCCTCTAAAGGAGAAAATGAATAATGGCCTGGTTCCAGTCTAATGACACTCAATAATCAAAATTTCAACAAAGGGCAAGCATGTCTGGTTCATCAGGCACATGTCCAACTTCTCAGGAGAAGCTACAAGCAACAAATCTTCATGTTTCACAATCTGAAAGACCTTACCAAAGAACTGGTGGATGTGTTTCTATTATAAATGTGTTATCTATAGCATGGCAATTAGAGAAAACCAGAACATACCAGGTTCAAGTTTTCTTTGTCTGTATCAATTTTACATTTGAGTTCTTGAACCTTCCTTGGCATCTTTGAATGTTGTCAGAGGGTTGAAAGTAGTTGGAATGGTAAAAGTGAAAGTAGGGGATAAGTGATCTAATTACATCACAGCACTTATCATCTTTAAATACATCCAGGAATGTGTATGTACTTGTGTGTAATGTAGCTAGAACAAGGTTGATTATGTCAGAATGACATCATAGGATCAGTCATGCTGCTCCACTTATTTCAAATAGGTGGAGTTGGATCTGGATCAATCCAACACAGCCATTGTGAAGCTAGGAAAGCTCCAAATCAATGACATTATAGCTGAGTCATAAAGACTGCATCTAGATCATTGTGTGGTTGATCCTGAAGTGTAATTGAGATTACACTTTAATTAATTTTGACTGATGCGACAGTCAAGCCTTAATATTCAACCTATGTCTTTAGTAACACGAATAGTGTATAAGCACTATGGTCTGCCTGTATTAACAGAACACAGGACCTAGTGTTCAATTCACAGAATCTCAACACTATCACATCCAGTGCTGCCACCCCTTGGAGGGATCAGTTCACAGAGGTGTTGTAAGGCAGGATAGACATTGTGTCTTGACAAGGTATAATGACAAGGTTTGTGATGCTGCACACCTCCTGCCCCATAGCAAGGGTGATAAGGTAAGTATCTTTTACTCTTGCCCTTTCTTACCTTACTATATTGCAGTACATTCAAAATTGTACACAACATCACAGTTGAGATTCCAATGGAAATGACATTGTGTGCAAAATCAACAACATTTGAAATGGCATTCTAACATTGCCTTCTTGATGGTGTGTGCTAAACAATTTCATGGCATTTGATTGGAGTCTGATGATTCCATGAATAGACACCCAACTTCACCATGGATATGGCTGACATTGACCCTGTGAAACCACTGTCAAGATCTATAGAGTGGGCAAAGATATCCAGTACTACTATCTATTAGTACAGCTATAGATAAATGGATGAAAAGGGTCTCACCTCAGCTAGAGGTTAGTGTCAGGTGCAAGTGGGAAAACTCAACCCAAAAGGGATCCAAGGGTCTAGGACAACATCCAAGAGGAAAAGAAATGAAGTCCACTCAACTGTAGAGCTGGAAAATCAGAGTCCGGACTTCCCTGTGACAGTAGGGCTAAAGTCTGACTATGAGACTGGTCATTGTTATGATTTATCCTGATCTACATTTCTTTTCTCACTTATTGCTTACATACACATGGGTATGAGTCCCAACTCAGACATTTATTTCTTTTCATTGCTAACTATGAAACCCTGACTCATCATCTGTCTCCATCGCATTCCATGTGATTCTACTCCACTTGCTTCATCAGTGATTCCTTCCATCATATTCCTTTACATTCTCTGCCTACCCTGAATCACCTTACATATATAAATCCTTGTTGACACACATGTAAACCTCAGTCTAGTCTTACCTTTCTCCTCCCTGTATTTCTACCATCACTCCTGGAATACATTGATGTTTCCACTCTTCAATATAGGCACAAGGGTAGCCTTGATACCTTCTTGCTCCTCACCACTGTGAACCACCCTCAAGTGGGAAGTCTCCATCATCGACCTTGCCTAGAGGTCTCCTCTGTTTACCATCCTTCAGTGGGAAGTCCTTGTCATCCGTCCTTAATAGTAGGCAGACTCCTCATCCACTGTTCACTTGGAAGTACCTCAACTGCCATTAGTTCAGTAGTACCCCTTCATCGCCAAACCTCATTAGTAGGCAGGCTTCTCATAGATGTCTTGCAATCATCAAGCTCCATTGCTCTCATCCATGGTTAAGTCCAAAGCCCCAAAGGTTCTATGCCTGCCCTCATTCAGGTCAGTCATAACAGTCATTACTGGCAGGACTTGACTTGAACAGTGGCAGAAACAATAGGAAAATGAGTCTTTGAGACTTAGCTGGTGATCAAAGGTAATGGAATTTGATGCAGACTGAAGTCCAAGTTATAAAGTTTATAGTTTGGAAATTCCTGAGACTTTGTACATATCAGAGAACATAGATAAAGTTAGACATATGGTTGGGAACCATGACAACAAGGGGGAAAGATGGTAAAAAACTTGCTACATGACTGAGGGGATCAGATCCAGTGAACTCCTGCCTGCTCTCCGAGGCTCTAGCATATAAAGGAAAAAAAATCCAGAACTCACCTGACTTGGATACTACAAATCCCAGATAAATGGCCACCAGAGAGAGGATGGACAGCACTTGAAACTTGAGGGAATGATCTGAAGACAACTTCATCAACATTGGGAATGACTTGGGAACCAGGGATGTCAAGGGATTGCACTGCAGGAGCATATGGTCTCCTACAGCATGATAATAAGACCATCGTTGTTGCAAAGGATCCAGTTACCATATTTGCAGCCAACCATTGCTGGATCCTTCCTGGATAGCTCATGTACCTGTGCAATGTTAATAGATGGGTTGGTAGTATGCTTCACCATAGTGAGATCTCAGAACTGTTTCTGAAACTCAGGTGAGACAGCAAACAGCTTCTTCACAGGAACTGAAACACTTGAGTCTAGCACCCATTCCAGGACTCAATGAGATGCAGCATTATCTTCTAAGGGGAAAGAATACTTATACTGAGTGTTGAAAAATGTCTAATTCTGGTATGGAAATGGATTGATAGGTCCAGTACCTGCACTGGATGCCTGAGGAGCCAGATGCATGATATGAGAAGTAGAAGGACAATCCAGCTGTTTTGACAGACCAGTTGACAAAGGTGGAGCAGATGATGATGATGACTGCTGAAGTTCAGGAGAGAGGAGCTCCTCAGATACTGTGGCTGCACAAGGGTCAGGTTGCTTCTGTCATAGAGCCTGTATGCCATCAAATTGGATCCTCTGTCCCTTATCCTTAGATGCTTTATCTGCTTGGAATGAAGCCCAAGCCTGTGCTAGATAGGGTTGAAAATCCATATCCACTGAGATGGGAGTGAATTCTTGCTCTGGATCCTCTGCCAGGATGTAGGTGGATGAATCAATATCTAAAATTGCAGGGGTCTCCAGGTAAGTAGCAGACAGGATACTGGTTGTGATGTAGGCACTAGCTGCTGCAGATGTTGAAGCCTGGGTAGACTGTGAAGTCTTCATCACATGCTACCACATTCTTGAGACATTGTTCACACAGTACTTGTGGAATCTCTGACCCATCCAGCAGGTAGAGCCTGCCATCCAGACCTCAGATCATTTTCCCAGTCTGAAGATACTCTAAACAAATGGCACAGGTCTGGGTAAAATGCCCAGGCTCAGCATAGAATTTGCACAGCAGTGTAGTGTGCATAGCTGCATTCGACTCCACTTTCATAGCTGGAGGAAGGTTGTAACTTTGAGGGAAGAATGGGGGCAAAGTATAGTGAGGCTGATGTGATGATTAGAAATGGAAAAGAATGTTGGACTCATTAAGGTTGAATGAAGTGCAGATCCAGACAGCAAGAATTTGGCTGCTGCAGCCATGTCTTCCATCAGATAAGGATCCTCCAGATGGTGATCTGATTTGACTATAGCCAACCACTGCTGGATATGATCCTGTAGCAGCCTTGGAAATCCTGCAAGGAAGATCATGTTTCACTCCACTTCTGAGAGCTTATTGTTAGCAATCAATGCTGCCACAACCTTATGGAACTTTCTTGTATACTCTCCCAGGTCATCCTGATTACACATATGTTTCTTTTGGTAATCCTCCACTAAGTACTGAATGTCAGCATGGCAGAAGTGGTCGACATCCTTGCATCCAGGATACAACTTTTTAGCAGCTGTGACGAATGTGGGCCAATCCACTGAGTTGGCAGTTGTCTCTGGAATGGTTTTCCAAATCTTGGCTTCATCCAGATCTGCATACCAGATCACAGCCTTTATTTTACCAGTGTCATCAAGAGCTGCCTGGTCACCAATCTGGTCGATATTCTCCAGATACTGGGGGAGTTGAGACAGTGTCTTGCCATCAAACTTGAGTGCTTTTGGAGTATCTCAGAGAGGCATATGAAAGGGTTGAGCTTGACCAGCCATTGGTATCCAATTTGGTGGGAAGATGAAGTTCTGTGGGTGGTTAACAACTGAATGCAGTATTGGAAGATGAGAAAAGTCATTATGATGGAGAGCGATATATGGAAGACTAGATGATGAGCCAGATGAGCTTCCAGCTGTGGAGAGATTATGAGTAGAGTCAAACAGAAAATCAAGAGACAAGGATGGGAATGAAGGGCAAGAAGAAGGGGATGAAGTTGATGCCAAGACTGAAGTCAGGGGTGAAAGCGGCCCAAAAATCAATGAGCAGTTAGGAGAAGAGACAGCATTACAAGCTGGGGTAGAATGAACAAATGCTCTAGGAATGAAAGGAGACAATGCAGGGGTGCTAAGTCATCAATAATGAGCCCTATCTGGCATTACTGGAATCAGGAAATTTGAATCAGAAGATAGATTGAGATGACAAAAATCAGAAAGGATATTCTCAAGTGCTAAAGGCTGAAGAGTAGACCTGAGAGTCCTTCTCAACAACCTGAAATCCCTCATGGTGGGCTCCAGTTGAAAAACAGATAAAATGGGTGTGATGCTAACCACTGGACTACTCTGAGGTAGACAATAAGTGAAGAAGAGTATGAGTGGTACTTGTCCCTAAGGTATTCCTAATGGTTGTAGAGTGAGAAGGGGACAGGATCAAGGCACTCCCTGCAAGTTTAAGGGAGATCCAGCATGTATCTGATAGTGAAAGTTCACCAGATCAAAAGTACCTGGTTGAGGTCGAGGACCAAGTGTAAGGAAGATAATGAGGATGATGAGGACAGTGATGGGGGAAAAACATCCTGCAGAAGTCAGATGGGGATCTAATGAGTCGAAAAAGGTGTTCACAATTCTGGAGGGTACAAATTTTATAGTTAGGGCATTTCCCTTGACTTTTGACTGATAGCTAGTCTAGCCATGCCATAAAATACCCATAAGTAAAGATAGTGTCCATCATCCTGTTATCAGTGAAAACAGATCACTGACAATAAAAAAAGGAAATATAACCACCACCACACCATCTATGGATATACAAACAGATGGAGGATGGTACATACTTCAAAGAAAAGAGAGGAAACCAGAACCAGATGGACTGGATACATACAATAGAGGGTGGATCAGAACTGGATCAACAATGGATGAAACATGGATGGTATGTGGCTTGAATGCATGCTTGAGAGAGACTGTAGATGACCTAGGAAAAGTCAACCAGATGTAGATAGACCAAATATGAACCTAAGAAGCTACAACTCCTTACACCATTGAAGTGTGTGGTGTGAATTGTCCAGCAAGAAATAGAGAAGGAGGAGGACCTGAAATCATGGGACCTTGTTCCTGGATGAGATGATATCATCAATGTTGTTGTTAAAATGATTGAGCATCAAAGAGGGTAGACTTCCCAATGATCTAATGTTGATCAGATGGCAAGAGGTTCCCTTAGAACAGCATAGCCTCAAGAGTGCTACAAAGTCTCAAAGAGCAGAGGTTTCTATGAGAAACTAAGACAAGGAACTAGAAGTGGAGCAAAGACCCAGTCTATTGAGGTACATGAAGGGGAGGTCTAGCTTAGGAAATACAAGTACAAGATGGCGAGGTTTATATAAAGATGGAGAGATTTCAGGGTAGGTAAGGATGGAATCACTGACAGAGCAAATGGAATTGCAGGGAATGCAATGGAAACAGACGGAAAGTCATGGTATCATAGTCAGTGATGAAAAAGAGAAGAATGTCCAGATTGGGACTTATACCCATGCATATGTAATTGATAAGAGAAAAAAGGTGCCAATCATAACACAGGGCTCAGGGCATAGGAGTGGCAATGTAGACCAAGGACATGACAGAGGGCCTGTTCAGATGGCTCAGTGCTCTGCTCTGTGCATGTGAAGCAGCCCTTGAGGCATATAGAGCCTGGTAATGCCCAGAAACTGCCCTGACATGGGCAGAGGGCAGTCTGGAGGTGGGAAGGATGATGTTGATGCCTTGTATTGGGGTGGCATCAGTGATGGAGGACATAAGACTAGTTGTGGGAAGTGTAGCATTGAACTTTGTGTAAACTAGACCCTGCTAGTGTCATATCCATGACAACTCCAGTCCCTCTGGAACCAACTCTGCTCATATCTTTGGTGAAAACTCACCAATTATGCACTTTTGTAACTTCAGACCTATGTAGATGTATCATGTGACTCCCTTGTTCCCTATTTAGTTAGTTCTCATGCTCCATACCTTTCTCTGTTCCTGTGCAGCACAGCTTCAGCAAACTGCACATCTGGTGCACTGCTCCAGTTATGTTTCCTTCAATCTCCATTTTACCAATCAGATACATACATACTTACTCATCCATTTCCTCCATAGTATATATAGTGTACAAACTCTCTGTAATGACTTCAGTTGTGATATCAAATAGACTAGATGTCCTCTGATACTCAGCTTGATGCCAGACTCTCATTGTAACCCAACAGTAATCCTTCTCGTACTCCAAGTCACTCCAACTCATCACTGCACCTCCAAACCCTCCAACAAATACAGGACTGCATACCAAGACTTGGATAGTGGTACACCACATAAGGTGAAGCCAAGATCCTACTGATATCTCCAGAGTTCCAGAGTTATACCAGAGTTCATCTGCATGACTCTAACAGCTAGAAAGAATAATACAATGAAAGAGCAAAGGACTTAACATTAAGGACAAAGAGAAAATGTCTAGGGTACTGCCAACCTGGACAGTATCTGTAAAATAACCCTTGATACTGTAAGGAGCTGTTGCTCCTTAGGTCTATATCCAGTTATTCTACCTCTATTTGACTTTCACTAGGTCATTGTCAAGTCCTCAAGCATCCATGTCACTCCATGTCCAATCCATGTTCAAGCTAGTTCTGGTCCACCCTACTCATATGTATCCAGTTCTTCATATCCATCTCTTTTCAATCCAGTCAGTCTACCAGATTGACTTCTATTGTATGTATAGTGTACTAGTTGCTATATACTGGACACTCTGTGTTGTGATCTGGTTACCAGATTCACATTGGATGCTTCTTTCTTTATGTTTATTTAGAGTCTCAGATGTGCTCAAACTATAAAAGTTGTGTTTTGCACATATCATAAATAGAATTCACCTTGAGTCTGAATCTTTCATCATCTTTGTTCTCTGTCAGGATGCTAAACTCCTCCAGGGCTTTGTCCGATGGAGGTCTGAGGTGTATTGGTCAACTCCAGGGCGAAAGGACATAGGAAGGGCCAGAGGTCCGATGGAGATAAGATGAAGTGACGTGTGGAGGTGATGAAGGCGGAATGGGGTGGAGATGAGGGGTTATGGGGGTGAGGACTTGGCGCAGGACTTATGTGTCACATCCTTGCCTACTGTTGGGTCCTCATTTCAGAGATGGAAGGACAAGTGAAGAGGATAAAGGAAGGAAGAAAACTTTGTCAGGATCGGACAGAGTTCAGAGGAGAGAAAACATCAAGAGTGACTTCAATAAAGAGGTCAAGCAACATCAATATTCGAACTGAGGAGTACATGTGGAGGTCTTGAGTTTATATACAGAGGTATCGGATCGGAGTCCAGAACGGAGAATGGAGGAAACCATATGTAAAGGTACAACAATGATCGGAGATCGTAGGGTACTGAGGGGCGATGTACATAGGATATAAGAATGAAATGTAGCACAGGAGTAATCATAGGAAATGGAGCATAGGTCAGAGGAATGGGGGAAACATAACAGGAAATGAGATCCAAACCAATCATAATTGGTGCAATGGAGGAAGGGGTTCCGGTATCGGATATCCGATTGGTGATGGAATGGAGTCCTATCGGAGGAGACTGGAGATGAGGGAGTCGGAGTTGGAGGTGGCATAGGGGGTATCGGAGGGATGATCAGAGGTGTGGGGACTGGGATTAGGATGGGATATGACAGTGCCCCCCAATTAGGGCCGAGCCCTTGAGGCCCAAAGGTCAAAGCATAGGGTCCACTAGTCTGGTAGACAATGGACTTGTTGATCTGGTGGAATCTTGGGAGCACCTGGTGGAGTTTGAACCTTGTGGCACTGTGTATAAGGCGCATTCGGAGAACAACTTGCCTTTCATCCATGACCATCACAATGTCAAGCAGCCACGAAAGTACCCCATCTGATGACGAGGTCAAGAAGCTGCAGGAGCAGCTCAATGTGGTGCAGCAGAGGCACGAGGCAGAGGAACACAAGAGGAGGGAGTGTGAGGAGTGCGAGGAGCGCGAATGGAAGGAGCATGCAGAGGCAGAGGAGAAGGAGTGGAGGCTGCACGAGGAGTGTGAGCGGAGAACGGTGGAGGAATGCTGCAAAATGGAGGTGTCGCTCACCAAGGCGAAGAGGTGGCGTGACAAGGCGAGGGAGCGGAGGGCAAGAGATGCAGGAAAGGGAAAGGACTGGGCGACTGGGGATCAGGTGCGTGGTACATCCAGAGTGTCGATGGAGCTGACAGAGGGTCAGGAGGACCTGATCAAACTTGAGATGGACACAGAGGAGTGGACGGGGTCCAAGAGGAAGCGGAGGGAGCAGGATAGTGAAGGGTGCAACCAGTGCCAGAGGCGGGGGAGCATGTGCATGCCACCATTGGGCACGAAGGGGACGGCATGCACAGGGTGTGCCAGGGCGCATGTCACGTGCACCAGGCTGGAGGAAGCGGTGGGGGTTCCAGAGTCGCTGAGGGGTGGAGAGAAGAGGAAGAAGGCGAGGCCCATGGTGAAGATCATGGTGGGGCCGTCAAGGTCGAGCAGAGGAATGGACACAGTCGACGGAGCACTCTTAGAAGTGCTTCAGGAGATTGTAAGTCAGCTTGGGTCGATGACGGAGGCAATGACCAGGGTTCGGAGGGAGCTCCGTGTGATGAGGAAGGAGCGGGAGGAGAATGGGAAGCGCACCGAAAAGGGGGTGCAGACAGAGGTGAGGGAGACAGGGGAGAAGAGGGTAGAGACAGAGAAGGACGAGGAGGAAGATGTGGAGGGTGTAGATGAGGATGGGAATGTTTTCGGGAATGACGGAGGTGAGGAGGAGGGTGATGGAGGTGAAGATAGAGGTGTGGAGGAGGTCGAAAAGGATGTGTAGAGTAGTTAGGAATGTTTTTTCTTTTTCTTTTTCTTTGTGAATGAATGAGCACGGTTCGAAGTGAAATGAAGGAAAAAAGTAAGATGATGGAGAAATGTACATATTGGAGGTTTTCAGAGGTTTTCATAAGTGTTTCAAAATGAGTCAGAGAGTAATGTAACTATGATAAATCAACAGAAAAGAATAACATCATTCTTGGAGGTATGCGGAGGAAATAGAAACAGTATCGGAGGTGTCGTAAAGGAATGACAGAGGATTCGAGATGTTCGGAGGAAAGGGGAATAGGGTTGGAGGGAGATGTAAGGGATGAGGGGTTGGCCATGAGTTAACACGAGGGGAAAAAATCTTGTCAGGGATATGGAATGGGACTGATCGGCTGGACATCATGGGGTTGGGACTGGAAGTGCTCGGAGTGTTTCAGATGGATCTCAGAGGGACTTCACGAGCTTTCTAGGTCTGTGATGAGTGAGTGGAGTCCTTATCCCCCCCTTATAGGAGAGACTTCCCAAAGTCTCATAGGCGCAACGGAGGGAATTTGGAGTAAATAGGAGGGATGTAGGAGAAGGCAGAAGATCATTTGGAGGGTGATTGGAAGGTGTCGGAGGGGATTCTGTGAGGTCCTGAGAGGGATTCGAGAGAGACGGAGGCAAGCAGAGGCCGTAGTCAGGGAAATAGTCTCTTGTAGTGAATTTCCAATCAGAGGATGCACAACAAAATCGGGATGGAGGGTGAGAGTTTTGGAGAACGATCTGAAAAGGATGGAGGTGGGTGTTCACAAGGTGGAGCAGCGTTGGAGGTGGGCTGAGGTGAGATCAGGAGGACGCTTGCAATTGAAAAAACCTTGGAGCAGAGGGGGAGTGACAAAGGTCAGGCATGTAGTGGCCAAAAACCAAATGTCGAGGGAGTGACGGAAAGAATGTCAGGGTATCCGGAGATGATCCGGAGTGCACGAGGGGACTGAGGAAGAGTGTTGGAGGTGGACAGAGTCCAACAGAGGAAAAAATGAGGGTGGAGGTTGGCGGGACATGGAGGATATAGGAAGGAGAGAAAATGCAGCGGGTTTGAAGAGAATGGGGATGCAGGCCAGTTTATTTTGTTGATGAGTGCTGAATGTTCTGAGAAATCACCTAGGTAGGTGAACAACACATCTCGAATATGTCGCAATCCGGAGGTAGCATCGGAGTAAAACAGAGATGCAAGGGAAGCGACAATCAGTGGACGGAGGTGGCAAGAATGTGCTAGCGCGGTCGGAGGGAGTGAGGTTGAGGAAGGGAGGTGCCTATGTAGCTTCAAATGGTGACAAATTGAGGCTTCAAGACTTGAGGTTGTCATGAGGAGCGGAGTCGTGCTTGATAATCGAAGTGAGGCATTCTAAACAAAGGATGGAGGTTGAGAGAGGTTGAAAGAGAAGGGAGTTGAGGTGAGAGGTTTTGGAGGTGGTCGGAGGAGGAGGTAAGTAGGGATACAGAGGTTGCGGAGGTAAGGGTGTGGAAGTCATGATAGGTGAAGGGAAAGTCGGAGGTCGAGAGGATGAGGTTGCAGAGGTTGAGGAAAGGATATCAGAGGTTGATTCAAAGGCATGAAAGGGGGTTGGAGGTTAGGAAAGGAGAGGTGTCGAGGTCTGAGGAACCGTTCTTGTAAGTGGACGAAAGGATGAAACTCAACTTTCGACACATGGTGACTAGGACCAGGGAGGAAGAAATGGGAGAAGGGGAGATGACGAGGGATGTGACTAGGGGAAGGATTGGGAGTGCGGTGTGAATCGGAGTGAGGATGGAGCAAATTTCAGATCGTCGGAGTAGTTGATGGTGAACTCCGGAGGGACGAAGCAAGCATTTCAGAGTCGAAAGGAAGTTGCGAGTGCAGTCCCTTATCCCCCTCTTTTAGGTCGACATCCCAACGTTGAAAGAGGAATGGACGGAGGGTAGTTGTGCTGATATTCAATGCCTAAAGCAGTGTGGAGGCATGTGGAGGTGATTGGAGCACTTGGGGTAGTCGGAGAAGGAATCAGAGGAATCAGAGTAGATGACTTGGGGGAGGTCGGATGACCGAATCCAAGGAGTAGCCCTGCAAATGAATGAAAGGAACTGAATCGACTTTCGATGCACAGCAACTAAATCCAAGGGTCAGGGGTGGAAGGGATGCAAAAACAGAGATGAATCAGAGGTAAAATGGAGGTGGAAGCAGAGAGGAAATGGAGGCTCAGAGGAAATGGAATCTAAGGCATTCGCCCTGCAAATGAACAGAAGGAATCATAAGACTCAACTTCTGATGCACAGCAACTACAGGCCAAAGAGAAAGAAGGAGGTAGAAGAGTCGGAGAGCAGGAGGTTAGGGAAGAGCCAAACCGAGGGAGGTCAAGTACCTATAATCGAGAAGACCGGTTCGAGTGCTCCTAAAGTGTTCCTGGTGATCGTGTTAGGATAACAGAACATTGGAGGTCGAACATTGGAGAACCAAAGAGGTGTCAGAGGGAAGCGGAGATGAGGAGAGGAGTGTTGCAAGCGCTGAGTGCGAGCATGGACAGAGGACCATAAGGTCTGAAGAGACTCGAGGCAATTCCAAAGTGGGTCGGAGGTTGTCGTCCAGGAGTTGGCTGGCTAGGCCAATGTGAGCCTGAGGAAGATTGTTGGATTTCGGAGGGAAAGATGGGAATGAGGTTGATCCTGGAGACACAGAAATCGGCATGTTGGGGCTGGCATTCTGTCCACAGAAGTCCGGCATAGTTGCTTCTCAATACCCATAGTCAATGGACTATAAGGGTGAGTAAGCGGGCATTGGTACTAGCATGTTTCAGGAACCCAACGAGAGGTTATGCAAAATGCATTGGAGGTGGTTTTGCCTGAGTAGGGAAAGTGGAAGGAGTTGGGTGAAGGAAGGAGGGCAAGAGAGTGACGTCAAAGGGATGCGGAGGATGTAGGAGGTGATGTGGGGGCATCGGAGGTGATGGTCTTTTGAGGAGAACACATCGGAGACGTCGTCAAGAAGTCAGAGATGACACCGTCAAGGCATCGGAGGTTCGGAACAGAGCATGACATCGTCGGGGGAAGGCAGAGGTGATGAGAGGAGGTTGGAGGTTGTAAGAAGTTGAAGGACATCCAAATGAAGAGGTGAGATAGTGCTGAGGTGACGACATCAGAGGTGGGGTAAGGAGTGGATGCATTCGGAAGAGGTGGGAGAGAAGTGGGAAAGGAGTAACACAACTCCTAGGGGTATGGAGGTCTGCATAGTTGAAGTCCTAAGGATGGAATCTAAGGATCCAGGATGAGATCCAGAGATGCATCAGAGCGTGAGTGGAGTTTGCACGCGATGCAATCCTAAGGGTAGACTGAGAGATGTAGTCTCGATGTGGAAGGTACGATGGAGGGACGGGGGTTGCATTCGAAGGTGATCAGAGGTATCGGAGTAAGTGTCCGAGATGACGCCATCAGAGGGGGCATGGATGAGGACGTGAGGAAATGACTGGAGGTTGTCATTGCAACGTCTGAGGAAGACATCTTCAGCATGAATGACGTGTCAGAGGTTGTAAGGACAGTTAGGGCAAGAGGCAGTTTGAATATACTGTCAGGATGCTAAACTCCTCCAGGGCTTCGTCCGACGGAGGTCTGAGGTGTATCGGTCAACTCCAGGGCAAAAGGATGTAGGAAGGGCTGGAGGTCTGATGAAGATAAGACGGAGCGACATGCGGAGGTAATGAAGGCAGAACAGGGCAGAGATGAGGGGTTATGGGGGTGAGGACTTGGCGCAGGACTTATGTGTCATGCCCTTGCCTACTGTCGGGTCCTCATTTCGGAGATGGAAGGACAAGTGAAGAGGATAAAGGAAGGAAGGAAACTTTGTCAGGATTGGACAGAGTTCAGAGGGAGAGAACATCAAGAGTGACTTCAATAAAGAGGTCAAGCAACATCAATATTCGAACTGAGGAGTACATGCAGAGGTCTCGGGTTTATATACAGAGGTATCAGATCGGAGTCCAGAACGGAGAATGGAGGGAACCATATGTAAAGGTACAACAATGATCGGAGATCGTAGGGTACTGAGGGGTGATGTACATAGGATATAAGAATGAAATGTAGCACAGGAGTAATCATAGGAAATGGAGCATAGGTCAGAGGAATGGGGGAAACATAACAGGAAATGAGATCCAAACCAATCATAATTGGTCCAACGGAGAAAGGAGTTCCAGTATCGGATGTCCGATGGGTGATGGGATGGAGTCCTATCGGAGGAGACTGGAGATGAGGGAGTCAGAGTTGGAGGTGGCATAGGGGGTATCGGAGGGATGATTGGAGGTGTGGGGACTGGGTTTAGGATGGGATATGACATCCTCATTAGTCCAGTC
>JBBPTO010000880.1:0-21147 GCA_038094155.1 Pulveroboletus cf. aberrans | reverse complement strand
ATCTTCTATAAACTCTGTCACCAGTGTCACTTCTGAGTTGAGCATATCATGTGAACTAAGAAAACTCGATTTTCGATCAATTGCCTCAAACTTGATCACTCCTGCTGTAGTCAATCACTTAGTGTGTAGTAGATAGTGCTCCATGTTGACATGTAACTCATTATGATTTATCAGACACCATGTCAATCATAACAAATGACAACCCAATCTTAGGAGTGATATTGTGTTATCTAAAGGTAGTGCATGACATCCATAAACTGACCTGTCTTGATCAGCAGGAATACTGATTGAAACACTAGTGCAGTATGACAGCAAAGTGCCAAACAGAGTCCAATAGTGCAAGTGGGGGGGGGGGCAAAAAAACATGAGTCCAGAGAATGAAGGATCCACAAAATGATGAGATTTGATAGCTGGAAGTGTATGGCAAGCCAAGACCAAGATGAAGAGATATAGAATGAAGAACAAATAAGTTCAGGGTGCAGAGAATCCATGGAATGATGTCCATGATAGTGAGACTTGATTTTGAGTGAACTGGACTGAAAGTGCATCTAGCAAGCTGAGAGTAAGATGAAGCCATGCAGAATGACTTGACAGTGAACATTAACAAGTAAAGTCTGGGTGAGGGCAAGTGATCTGAAGGCTTGAAACTATGATGACCAAATCTAATACACTGTCAGTGAATGTGTCTTTTCAGATGATGACAGTACCTTATTTTTTCCTAATACCTTGCCTTCTAGTAACCTTTCTGGAGCTTGCACCTTGTCCATGCTTTTTCTTCACAGGTGGTTCTACATTTTCTTCCTCAGCCTCTGAATCCATTAGCAGGTCACTGTCATCAAATAAACTTGCAGCATTGACTGCTCCTATCTTTTGAGCTGTGGATGGGCCTGGAGTTGGTAAGCAGGGGGGCATGGGAGAAAAGACCACAATTGCAAGTGAAGAAGATGTGCAGGTATTACCGTGGTGCCACCCTGGTGTGGTGCAGTCTGAGGAACATTAGGAACTGTGGCAACCTCGTCAGCAGGGACAAATATGGCACATACATCTGCATATAACTGAAAATTTGGCCATAATGACACTAGGTCCAACCATCACTATGCAAAGTTACTAGTAGTAAGCATGTATGCACCTCAAAATCAAAATCAACTCGCATTTTTGCCAGAATATCTTGTGTTGCTGGACAGGCTTCATGTATTTCACATTTCTGTTGGAAGGGAAGATGGATGCAGATGGCTTCATTGATGTCACAAAAGCCATCAAGCCCTGAATGTTGAATGCTACAGGTTGAGATGATGAAGAAATGCAATTGCACATGGATAGGAGTGCTAAGTGGGTAGTATGTTAAGTTAGGTATAAAAGGTATAGGTAAAAGCCTGCAGGGCTTTCCAGTCTGCATCAGGGCAAGTGAGTGAGCTGTGAGGGCTGGGATGGGTCATGAGCAGCTTGCAGAGTGAAAGGGCTTGAGAACTGTGCCACAAACAAAAGTCAATTTGATGTGGAGAGTTTGGGAGTGGGAGCTGTGAGAGAGAATAGAGGGTGGGTGTGCAAAAGGGGGATGGAGAGTGAGGCAACTCTAAGGTCATGACTGTGGTGGAAGGAGTAAGAAGCACTGCCCTTTTGCTTACTAATGCATGGATCTAATTCTAGGAAGTTGCATGCTAGCACTCACAGCCTAGAAGGTGAACCATGCAGGAGATCAAGCCATCAAGGTATGTGCCAGTGTTCAGCCTGTGGTTCAAGGTTTCTATTGACCCAATTCTCAGAATTTTTGCATGCGCTTGAAAGACCACATTCTCTGCTGGCTGCAGAATCTTCAGTATACAGAGGATGAAGTTCATTTCAACGATGAAGAATGGGACTCAATTATAATCATTGATGATAAGATTTACCAACATAAGGTACTTTGAGTCAATTACACAACATATGACATGCACTGTGAACAAGATAGTGTCACTTGCAAACACTCTAATGTCATGGTCTTGTCACAAGAAACAGATGAATTGCAACACCCCTACTGGTATGCCTGTGTCACCTTCATATTTCATGTTAATGTGCATTGCTATGGAGATGGACAAGATGGCGAAAAGATACAATGTTTCGACATACTGTTTGTTTGTTGGTTTGGCTGGCATACAGACCTACCTTCTGGATTCATGGCATGTGGCTTGCCAAAATTGGATTTTTACATCAAGATGACCCTGACATGTTCAGTTTTTTGGATCCACATAATGTCATCCAAGGGGTGCATCTGATTCCTTCATATGCTAATAGTACAACACAGGATCTACTCAAAGAGTCCTTCATTTGCCCAGAGGATCAAGACTGGTGTTTATTCAATGTGAATGTGCAAGTATTTTTATTCTTGTTCCACTGTTTACATGCACTCACCAGCCAAATAGTTTTGCTGACTGCAACATGTTTATGTGTTTCTGAGGTGGTGGTATCAGACACAAAGGTTTGAGACACTGGAAAGAGTTCTTTCTCTCAGATGGGGCTGCCAGAGTTGTTGGTGACAAGTCAGATGATGAAGATGAGATGGAAGGTGAGCAGGGTGGTCTTGAAGATGATGAAGAGTTTGAGGAGTCTGAGGAAGTGGATAACAGAGGAGAGGAGGGAGCAGAGGGAGCAGAAGACATGAGAGGACAAGGTGAAGATAATCCAGTTGTTGCAGATGAGGGTGAGGAACTTAACAACAACATACTTGCTAAGGAGGGGTATGGTGCACTCTAGTTTTAGCCATGGTCCATCCAGTGTTATCATATATTCCAATATCACTCACATATAATTATGGATCACTTGGTTATCAGGTAATGGGGCTCGATAAATGGCTCATCACAATGGAAACGAGTGTCTATCTAGCGGAATGAGTGATATTAACAGCCTGTGAGAAAGGTCTGCAATGTGGTAATCACATATGACATCATTGCTATTCCTGTCATTGTGACAGTGATGTTGAGTCATGCATCACTTCAAGTCACAATTTTGCACAGTTGGTGATGTTAAAGCAGCCAGCAATGAAGGAGGGTAAAAATTTCACCTAATATGCCTAAAGTGAAAGCCTAATAAAGCTTAACACGGGATTATGTTATCAAGCCTTCTTAGGCTTCAAATCCTCTTTTCCCACCTCCAGTGATAAACCCTGCCCTAATCCCTTTGCCTAACTTGTTGAAAACACACTCCTACCCCCTATCATAGTCAGTACATGCAGAAGACCTTGGCAATGGCTTGTGCATCTCCATTTCCCAATGCAGTAAGTCCAAAAGCAGTCTAAGGTACCTTGCCCTCATTAGGAGGCTTCCCATACCCTTTCATCACTGTCCTTATCAGCATCATTGTCATCATGCACATTCTCAATGTGTATCCTACCCATTTCCACTGTTGCTGCTGTAAAATAGCAAAAGGACTCTGGAGTGAAGTCCTATGCAAGAAATAGGGGTGTGAGTGTATATCTCAACCCAAGGGGATTGCAAAGAAAGAAAAGAGAACTATAGAAAAGGCTTACTAGATGTGCACGGGACAATGGAAAACTTGAGTCTGGTTTTTTCCTGTTTGGTAGGGCTAGGAAACCAACTTTGATTGCAGGACTTGAGAGGGACTTGAAGGAAATGTAAGGAAAAAGACTAGAAAACCAGACTTAGAGGCTTAGGAATGATGGTGGACTACTTATTTGCACACAGTCTAGGAACTAATTCCTAGGTACAAAAGTCTAATCTGGGCATATCTGAACAAAGTACAGTAAAGAAAACATGAAAAGCACAAAAACCCAACTGAACCCAGATTGCAGAAATGGGTTCTGAGGCACAGGAACGCCAGGTCCAGTGTATGGGAACTTGGGTCTGAACATTGGGTTCAAAACTAACCTTTGGACTTCAACTGGCTTGACTCAGGTTGGGATGAATGGCAGTAGAATGGTCTCAGGATTGGTAGAAGTGCAAGATAGGGGCTGTCAGACCATGGATATCACTGTAGGAAACTCTAGTTTTCTACATCCACAGGGGACTTAGATCTGATGTCCTCATCAGCATTGCATGGCTGAAACAGGTAAAGGACAAGACTCAGGTTCAAAGGAAAAAGAGTAAATGATGTGAAATGAGCTGTGTGGGTGAGGGCATAAAATGAGTGTGTTAACAGGCTCAGTTTCTGGGTTTCAAATCCAGGTTGTGGCTGTGCACCCTCTCTGACACATAACATGTCAACTTGGGCTTTGGCACAAGGGTCAGAACAGTCTTGAAGGTCAAAATGTGGTGGGAAATATGTAGGTGGTAGGCAGGTATTAGAGTTCTATGGGGCAGGTAGCAGTAATTCCAAGTAATTCTGGACTGATAGTGGCAGTAGTTCCTTTTCTGAGCATTGTTACAATTTACCTTGGACTACACTTTTCCTTTTACTTATTGCTTACATACACATGGGTATAAGTCCCAACTTGGATGTTTCTTTCTTTTCATCACTGACTATGATACCATGACTCACCATCTGCTTCCATCACATTCCATGTGATTCCACTCCACTTGCTCAGTTAGTGATTCCTTCTGTAATATTCCTTTGCATTCCATGCCTACCCTGAACCCCTTTATGTATGTATATAGACCCATGTTGTCACTCATGTAAACCTCAGTCTAGTCTTATCTTTTACCCCTCATCTTTCTCTTTGTACCATTGTCCCTGGAATACATTGGTGTTTCCACTTCTTGATACAGATCCAAGGGTAGCCTTAATACCTTCTTGCTCATTACCACTTTGAACCACCCTTAAGTGGGAAGTCTCCATTGTTGACCTCACCTAGAGGTCTCCTCGTCTACCATCCTTCAGTGAAAAGTCCTTGTCATCTGTCCTCAATAGTAGGTAGACTCCTCATCCACCATTAACTTGGTAGTACCTTTGGCTGCCATTAGCTTGGTGTAAAACAGCAAAAGGACTTGGAATGAAGTCCTATGCAAGAAATAGGGGTGCAAGTGTATATCTCGACCCAAGGGAATTGCAAAGAAAGAAAAAAGGACTATAGAAAAGGCTCACTAGATGTCCACAGGACACTGAAAAACTCAAGTCTGGCTTCCCCCTGTTTGGTAGGGCTGGAAAACCAACTATATTTGCAGGACTTGAAGGGGACTTGTAGGGAAATGTAATGAAAAGACTAGGGAACTGGACTTATAGGCTTAGGAAAGGTGGTGGTAACTTGCACACTGTCTAGGAACTAATTCCTAGGTGCAAAAGTCTAATCTGGGCATACCTGAACGAAGTACAGTAAAGAAAACATGAAAAGAACAAAAATCCGACCAAACCCAGAGTGCAGAAATGGGTTCTGAGGCATGGAAACACCAGGTCTGGACTATCGGATTGAAAACTGACCTTCAGACTTCAACTAGCTTAACTCGTGTTGGGACAAATGGCAGCAGAATGGTCTCAGGTTTGCCTGGAGCGCAGGATAGGGGCTATCAGACTGTGGAAAAACTCTGGATGTCACTATAGGGAACTCTGGTTTCCTACAGTGATCACCCAGCACCACAAACAGTTATGTGAAGTACTTAGCTCAACCATACCTTGAATATGACAATTTCATCAGTGGTGTTTCCTCAAACAATTACAGGCATGTTGTTATGGGAGGGGTCACCTGGGCCTCCATCATAAAGGTCACATTTGAGGGGTATATGTGGCAGCCCGATGGCACACTCACCATCAGCTCCAATGGACCCACAAATGGATACCAGGCAACTGGGGTAATTCACACAAAGTATCAACAATGTACATTTCTGACAGGTTGTAAATTCTCTATTCTACCATCCAGATGAACAGTGTCAACTGTCTGTTGTGCAATGCTGCTAACAGATTGAAGGCTTTGCTTGCTGACATAATGGAGGCAAGCCAAGCAAATTCTCAAGCCATTCAGCATGTACATCAGTCCATGGCAAGGCTGGACCCCTTCTGGGATGACATGATGGACAATTTCTGAATTGGTGTGCACATGACTGCACATGATCATTACAGGTGGTGGTACCATGTGGGCAAGTGTAAGCTTGGTGCCAGGGGTGCTGGTCCTTACAAGAAGCAAAGGAGCACTGAAGGTCCTGCCCAATCCTCCTCAAATTAGCAGCTATCATCAAATGTTGAAGAGATGGACGAGGAAGGTGGGGCAAGGACTAGTCAGCTGGGTGTTCATCTGTATTCTTCATTTCAGACATTTGTTTCATGTTACAATTTGCAACTGTACATGTGTATTCCATACAAATGTATGGTGTTCTTATCCAATAAATACGTGACTCATGTATAATCTCTAGGTTGTGATGTAAAACTCCTAGGAACTCCAAAGTGAAACTCCTAAGCTAATGAAAAGGGTGCAAGTGTAGTTCTTGACCCAGAGGATTGCAAAGAGAGAAAGAAAGTGGGTGAGGGCAAATATAGATGGCTCACTGATGTCCTGAGAGAGCTGGAAAATAAGAGTCTGATTCCTCCCCATTCAGTAGGGCTAAGGAATCAGCTATGGAGTTGACAGGAGTTGACAGGAGTTGCATGACTTGACTGGAGTTGAAGGAAAATGAAGGAAATCAACTTCAGAGACTTAGAACTGATGCTGGATGGTGGTAATTGACTTCTAGAACTAAGTTCTATGTACAAACTTTTAAGTCTGAGCATTCCTGAGACTGTAAATCAAAAGGAAACATCAAGGAATGAATGTAGACACTAAATAAGATAATATTCCAATGTGGAAACACAACTTCAACTCACAGATGACTCATCCAGAGCGTGGGAACTAAGATCTGGTCCTCCAGAGGTCGGAGTTCAGAAAGTAGGAATGTCACTGTAGGGAGCTTGAGTCTTCTACAGTAACCAGGTAAGTATGTACCCTATAATGTTTCTTACCTCATTTTCTGACCACAAACAAGGCTGTCTTAGGATACCAGCTCTCTGTGCCCTGTCATTGCAGTCACATTTGATCCTGAGATCTCCCTTGAAGCAGTACTAGAAAAGGTGGGTTGTCAGATCATTTTCTTTGTCTTTTTCCTACCTACATCCCCATGGCATGAAAAGTCAGAGCTGATACTGACACAGTCCCTACAGGACCTATCCATCCATCCTCAGCTCCCAAACAGGGGGGTCGAGTCAAATGATCCACTCAGAAGGCATTGGAGAAAAAGATGCCTTCCAACATTGTTTCTGCAGGAGCTGCACCCCATTCTCATCCTGCACATGTTTCAAATGATGATAATGAGTGTCATATCCCATCCTAACCCCTATCATCACACCTATAAACCACCCTCTGATACCTTCTATGCCATCTCCGACTCTGACTCCCACATCTCCGGTCCCCTGTGATGGACTCCATCCTATCACCCATTGGACATCTGATACCAGAATCCCTTCCTCCATTGGACTAATTATGATTGGTCCAGATCTTGTTTTCTCTTATGTTCACTCCATTTCCTAGATCTATGATCCATCCTATGATTACTCCTGTGCTCCATTCCATTCCCTAGTCCTATGTACATTGCCCCTCAGTACCCTATGTCCTCCAACCATTGTTGTACCTTTCCATATGGTTTTCTCCATTTTCCATTCCAGACTCTAATCCAATCTCTTAGTATATAACTCCTGTATTCTCCTCTGTATTCTCCTCTGTATTCTTTGGTTCAAATATTAAAGTTGTTTCCTTGATTCTCACTCCTCTAACTCTATTCAATCCCAATGAAGTTTCCCTTCTCTCCTTATACTTTTCACTTGTCCTTTCTATCTCCGAAATGAGGACCTGACAGTAGGCAAGGGCATGACACATAAGTCCTGTGGCAAGTCCTCACTCCCATAACCTCTTATCTCTACCCCATTCCATCTTTGTCACCTCTGCATGTCATTCCATTCCATCTCTGTCAGATCTCTGGCCCTTCCTGTGTCCTTTCATCCCAGAGTTGACTAATACCTCTTGGACCTCCATCAGATGAAGTCCCAGAGGAGTCTAGCATCCTGACTGTATATTCAAATTGCCTCTTGCTTCTACTGTTCTTACAACCTCTGACACACCATTCATGCTGAAGATACATTTCCTCAGACATTATAATGGCAACCTCCACTCCTTCCTCATGTCCTCACCCATGTCCTCTTTGATGGCATCATCTCTGACACTTACTCTGATAGCTCTGATTGCCTTTGGATGCAACCCCTGTCCCTCCACCCCACCTCCTGCATCAAGACCCCACCTTTCAGTCTATCTTTAGGATTGTGTCATGTGCAACCTCCACCCATGCTCCAATGCATCTCCAGATCTTGTTTTTGATCCTCAGATATCATTCTTAGGACCTCAACTGTATAAACCCCTGTAATACCAGGAGTTGCATTGCTCCTCTCCCACTTCTCTCCTGCCTCTCCCGAATGCATCCACTCATTACTTCACCTCTGATGTCATTACCCCCATCTCCCTTGTCTTTCGTTTGGATGTCCTTCGACTCCTTATGACCTCCAACCCCCTTTCACCATCACCACCTTCTCCAATGAAGTCACACTCTTCTCTGAACCTCTGATGCCTTGATGGTGTCATCTCTGATGTCTTGACAATACCTCTGATGTGTTCCCCTCAAAGGACCATCATCTCCGATGCCCCTGCATTACCTCCTACATCCTCTGCATTCCTATGGTGTCATCCTCTTGTCCTCCACTCTCCATCAAACCCCTTCCACTTCCCCCACTCAGGTGAAATCACCTCCAATGCAATCTGCATAAACTCTTGTTGAATTCCCAAAACACGTTTGAACTGACCCCTGCTTACTCACCCATTATAGTCCATTGACTGTGGGTATTGAGAAACAACTATGCCGGACTTCTGCAAACAGAATACCAGCCCCAATGCACCAACTTTTGTGTCTCCAGGATCAACCTCCCCCCCAACTCTTCCTCCAAACACCAACAATCCTCCTTAGGTTCGCATTGGCCTAGCCAGCCAAACCCTGGATGATGACCTCTGACCCACTTCAGAATTGCCTCAAGTTCCCTTGAACCTTACAGTCCTCTCTCTGTGCTTGTGCTCAGCACTCAACACACTCCTCTCCTTACCTCCACTTCCCTCTGACACCTCTTCAGTTCTCTGTTATTCAATCTCTGATGTTCCATCATCCTAACCTGATTACCAGGAATGCTATAGGAGCATTCAAACTGTCAAATGTACAGGTGCTTAACCTCCCTCGGTTGGCTCTTTTCCTAACCTCTCACTCTCCAACTCTCCACCCCCTCCTTTTCTTTGGCTTGTAGTTGCTGTGCATCAGAAGTCAAGTCTATGATTTCTTCTGTTCACTTGCAGGGTGAATGCCTTAGATCCCAATTCCTCCTAGCCTCCGAGCCTCCACCTTCTCTATGCTTTCACCTCCATCTTATCTCTGATTTGTCTCTGATCCCTCACCCCTTTCACCTCCGACCCTTAGATTTTAGTTGCTGTGTGTCAAAAGTTAAATTATTCCTTTCATTCATTTGCAGGGCTACTCCTTGGATTCAGTCTTCTGACCTCTCCCAAGTCCTCCATTCCAATTCCTTCTATCCCATTTCTGACTATCCCTCAGTGCTCTGATCACCCCCACATGCCTCTGCGCTGCCTTTGGCATCAAACATCAGCACAACTACCCTATATCTGTTTCTCTTTTGACATTGGGACATTGATCTAAAAGAGGGGGATAAGGGACTGTGCCCACAACCATGACAACTTCCTTGCAACTCTGAAATGCTCACTTTGTTCCTCTGGAGTTCACCATCAATTACTCCAATGATCCAACATTTGCCCTGTCCTCACTTTCATTCACACTGCACTCCTGATCCATCCCCTAGTCACATCCCTCATCATCTTCCCTTCTTCCATTTTTTCCTCCCTGTTTCTAGTTGCTGTTTGTCAAGAGTTGAGCTTATCTTTCATTCACCTACAGAACCATTTCTCAGACCTTGACACCCTCTCCTATCCTGACTTCCAACTTCCTCCCACATCCTTTGGAATCAACCTCCAATATCCTCTCCCATAACCTCCACAACCTTCTCTTCTTGACCTCCGACTTTTCCCTTACCTCTCATGACTTCCATACCCTTATCTTTTCAACCTCCAAACCTCTGTTCTTCTGTATCTCTGAAACTTTCTCCTTATTCCTCTAACCTCTCTCAACCTCTGACCTTCATTTCAATGCCTCACTTCAATTATCAAGCAACTCTGCTCCTCATGACTGACCTCAAGTCCTGAAGCCTCAACCCCTGTCCCTGTTCAAAGAATAGGCACCCCCTTCCTCACCATCATTTCCTCTGACTGTGCTAGAAAATTCTTGTCACCTCCATCTGCTGAACTTGCTTCCCTTGCATCTCCATTTCACTCTGATGCTCCCTCCAGATTGTGACTATTTGGGATGCATGTTCATTACCCAGACAACTTTTTAGTACATTTGGCTCTCATCAACAGAATAAACTGACCTGTGTCCCCATCCTCTTTGGACCCTGCATCCTGATCTTGAGGATCCCCCTTGACTAATTGAGCTCAAACTCCACATACTTCGCATCTGCTCCAACCAGATAACAAGTTTGCTTCATCATGTTTGGGAACTTGAACAGTGTGCTTCATCAAAATATTCCTTTTTCTCAAGACCTCCATTACCTCTCTCCTCTCTACAACCTCCATCTCCAGTCAACCTCTTCCTCACTCTTCCTCTGTTTACCTCCAACATTCTTCCTCAGTTCCCCCACATGCTCTGGACCCCCTTCAGATGCCCCAACATTCCTTCCTCCACTCACTCAACAATTGGTTCTTGGCCACTATTTACCTGACTTTTGTCACTACCCCTCCACTTCCAAGGTCTTTCAACTGCAAGTGTTCCCCTCCTCTCATCTCACCTCCAATGCTGCTCAGCCTTGTGGACACCCACCTCTGTTTCTTTCAGATCGTTCTCTGAAACTCCCATCCTCCATTCTGATTCTGTTGAAAACCCTCCAATTGGTAAATTAATTGCAAGAGACTATTTCTTCTCCTTTGAATCCCTCTTTCAGACCTCACAGAAGCTACTCTGATGTTCCTCAATCACCTTTCAAATAGTCTTCCTCTCCCTCCTATTCTCTCCAAAATTCCTTCATTGCATCTATGAGACTCTGGGAAGTCTCCCCTATAAGGAGAGGATAAGGACTCCACTCACTCATCACCAACCTAGCAAGCTCACAAAGTCCCTCTAAGATCTATCAGACTCACTCTGAGCACTTCTGGTCCCAACTCCATGATGTCCCACTGATCAGTCCCATTCCATATTTCCACCAAGACTCTATCCATTTGTCTGAGCTCATGGCCAACCACCTTATCCTGTACATGTCCCTCCAACCCCATTTCCTTTACCTCCAAAATCTTCTATTCTTTCTGAGCATCCCAAATCCTCTGTCATTTGCTTACAACACCTCTGATACCATGTCCTTATACCTCTGATACAGTTTTCACCTCCTTCTCACACCTCTGAAATACTTACAAAACCTCCGAGATAACCTCCAATACTTATATTTCTTTGCTACCTTACTCATCCTTTATTTCACTCTGAACCTCATTCATTCACAAGGAAAAAGAAAAAATATTTCTATTTACATTACTCTACACATCCTTTTTGACCTCCTCCACACCTCCATCCTCACCTCCATCACCCACCTCATTCTCTCTGTCGTCTCCAAACAAATCCGCTCCATTCTCATCTACATCCTCCACATCTTCCTGCTCTATCCCTACCCCTTTCTCCCACTTCTTTCTCACCTCCATCTGCACCTCCTTTTCAATGTGCTTTCCATTCTCCTTCCACTCCTTCCTCATTGTGCAGAGCTCCCTCCGCATCCTAGTCACTACCTCTTTGATCACCCCAAGGTGACCCATGAGCTTCCGAAGCACTTCTGAGAGTGCTCTGTCCACTCTGTCCATCCCTCCACTTGACCTCAATGGCCCCACTGCAATCTCCACCATGGGCCTAGCCTTCTTCTTCTTCTCTCCACCCCTCAGTGACTCCAGCAACTCTGTCCCTTCCCCTGACCTTGTGCAGGTAACATGTGCCCTTGCACACTCTGCACACACTGTCCCCTTCATGCCTGACAGCAGCACACACACATCCCCCTGCCTCTGGCACTGATCACATCCCCTTCTCTTCAACTCCCTCTGCTTTCTCTTCAACCTGCTCCAGTCCTCCATGTCCAATCTGAGCTCAATCAGGTCCTCCTGACCCTCTGTCAACCCCGTCAAATACTATGGACACACCACACACCTGATCACCAGTTGCCTGGTCCTTTCCCTTCCTGGCCTCTCTCGCCCTTCACTCCCTTGCCTCATTGTGCTGCCTCTTCACCTCGGCAAGTGACAGCTCCATCTTTCAGCACTCTACTGCCATTCTCCTTTCATGCTTCTTACACTGCCTCTGCTCCTTCTCCTCTGCCTCTGCATGCTCCTTCTGTTCATGCTCTTCATGCTCCTCATGTTCCTTCCTCTCCCATTCTCTGCCTCATGCCTTCAATGCACTGCTCATTCTTGCTCATGCCTTTGTTGCACCGCCATGAGCTGCTTCTGCAGCTTCATCACCTTGTCATCAGACAGACTTGATTCATGGCTGCTGAACATGATGGTTGTGGATGAAAGGCAAGTTTTCTCTCCAAACATGCCTTATACACAGTGCCACAAAGTTCAAGCTCTGCCAGGCACTCTCAAGATTCCACCAGATCAACAAAGTCCATTGTCTACTGGACTAGTGGACACTACACTTTGACCTTTGGGCCTCAAGGGCTCAGCCCTAATTGGGGGGCACTGTCATATCTTATCCTAACCCCTATTATCACACCTCTGAACTACCCTCTGATACTCTCTATGCCACCTCCAACTCCAACTCCCACATCTCCAGTCCCCTCCAATAGACTCCATTCTATCACCCATCAGACATCCAATACCAGAATCTCTTCCTCCATCAGGCCAATTATAATTGGTCTGGATCTTGTTTCCTCTTATGTTCACTCCATTTCCTAGACCTATGATCCATCCTATGATTACTCCTGTGCTTCATTCCATTCCCTAGTCCTATGTACATTGCCCCTCGGTATCTTATGTCCTATGACCATTGTTGTACCTTTTCATATGGTTTCCTCCATTCTCCATTCTGGACTCTGATCTGATCTCTTAATATATAACTCCTGTATTCTCCTCCATATTCTCTAGTTCAAATGTTAAAGTTGTTTCCTCAATTCTCACTCCTCTAACTCCATCTGATCCCAACAAAGTTTCCCTTCTCTCCTTATACTCTTCACTTGTCCTTTCTATCTCTGAAATGAGGACCTGACAGTAGGCAAGGGTGTGACACATAAGTTCTGTGGCAAGTCCTCACTCCCATAACCTCTTATCTCCACCCCATTCTGCCTTCATCACCTCCACATGTCATTCCATTTCATCTCCATTGGATCTCTGGCCCTTTCTGTGTTCTTTCACCCCAGAGTTGACCAATACCTCTTGAACCTCTATCAGATGAAGTCCCAGAGGAGTCTAGCATCCTGACAATGAGGAAGAGATTGACATTGATGGAGCACTGGGTACTGACAACAAGAAGGAGGAGGAGGAGGATGGCAACATACAGTCCACTCCCCATCCCAATAATCAACAGCTTCCATGCACCTGAGTGCATGACCTGTTTGTGGATCCTTCTCAGACACAGTTTACAAAGACATCAAGTACCACTGGTATTCAATATTTTTTCAACCAGACTCTGAAGAGCACTGTCTGTAAACACTGCAGATATTATTCTATATCTTATTCAAAGCCACACACTGAACCACTCTGGAAAGAGATCCACAATGCTGATCCTGTGGTCTGGAGTAACAAGTACTCCAAGTGTGCATACATTCATGCATCAAAATCTGAAAATTCTACTCTGCATGGACATATTGACCACTGGCACATCAATGATTACCTAGAGTTATTGGAGGCATTCAGCTGGCCAGTATGGATTGATAGCATCAAGAACAAACTGATGCTTGGGTATACAATTGCTGATTTGCAGCAAGTAATAGCTGATGGCAGAACACTCAAAGGTCTTGGTGCACCAACATCAGTGACTGATCAAGGCAAGCCGAATTTCAGTGGTCAGGACCATGTTCCTGCCTTCTCAGAGGAGGAGTTCTATAAGCACCTCATCTCATTCATTGTGGCCAATGATCAGGTATGACATTTACCACCTTCGTTGTAATTCCTTGTTTACCTTTTACAGTCCCTCAGTGTTGTAGAGTGCAAAGAATTCTGGTGGCTTCTTTTGCTTCTATGAGAATGTCTTCATGACATCAATATCCCTCATCAGACTAGCATCCATGACAAGATTGTTGAAACATGGGAGCAATATCTTGTCACTCTCAGAAAGGAATTGGGGGTGGGCATAAATATTATTTTTTGTCATCTGGTCTAACCTGTTCACCTAGGATGCACTTGAATGGATCATTTTTACAACTGATATTTGATTGTCAGATAACATGTCAGGATTCCTTGCTCTAACAGGCCATTGGATTGCTGACAACTTGCAAAACCATTTGCAATTGAGGTCTGCACTGCTCAGATTTACAAGGTTGAAGGAAAGTCATGATGGCATACTGTTGGCCCAAACTATATTGGCTCTCCTTGACCATGTTGGTACCACCTCCAAGGTATTTTCCCTTTCTTCTGTTTATCCATTGGCTGAAATGATGCAATAGGTTGGCCACTTCTCAATGGACAACACTTCAAATAATGATGTCTGTATGCAAAATTTGCAGGCTCTATTGGCCAATCAGAATGTCGAGTTTGATGCAAATGACCGCCAGATAAGATGCTTCCCACATGTATTCAATATATGTGTAAAGCACATCATCCAAGGTTTCTCAAATTCCATGCCTGAGAACATCGCATGAAAATGGATTGACACACTCCCTAATTCTAACAATCATCAACAATATGCAGCCACCATCAAGAAGGACCCCATCAAGAAGGGCCATGCTATTGTCACTGCAATCTGAGCATCTGGACTTCACAGAGATGACTTCTCTGACACCATAAAATTCAGAAATGCAAGGAATTGGTTCAAGCCATCTGGAAACTCCATTATGATGGTACCTGAACTCAAACTGAAACATGATGCTGACACGAGGTGGGACTCCACATATGATATGATTGAATGCCTCATCAAAATGCACTTGATAAGTCATGCCAGTCACTTTATAGCTAACTCACTTACTCAAAGTAGGCTGTCAATTACTTCATTTCTTTACCCAACCACCATGACCTCAAAAAGCTGAAATTATCAGAATGGGACTGGGTGGTGCTGGGAGACTTCTACAGGGTTCTTGATGTGAGTCTTTTGTGTCTCCATAGAATGTGAATTGACAATCAACCTCACAGGTCTTGCATGTAGTTCATCATCATGTTTCAGGCAAGAAGCTACCATGCCTTGGGGTGTCTGCACCCCACTTCAAATTGTTTATAACCAGATGGGAAGAGCTTCGAGATAGTCAAGTCTGTCTCAAACCTTGGCTTGATACTGGCCTCCACTGGGCCCTCAAATACTACAACTGGATAGATGACATGAAGGCCTACATCATTGCAATGGGTATGTCCTATTGTGAGTATTGATGCAGCTATTACAGCTTTCCATTATAGTCATTGAACCATCTGTTTGAATGAGCTGGATAGAGGATCACTGGGGCAATGATTACCTTGTAATCACAAAGAATATTACTTTAGACTTGGTTCATGCCAGTGCTTTAATACCAACATCCACTGATTCTCCAAATCAGATGCAATGGCATCACAGCTGCCTACCTGGGAGGCCACCTACCAAAAGCCAGCACTGTACTCTTGAAGACTTCAATGCCATCACCACATGATTACACATCAAGAATATGGGAGATCACAGGAATATCTGAGATGTGGTATATATGATCGAAGATGAATATTGCTTGTACATGAAAGGTGGTTTAACAGGACTTGGAGAAGATCCTCTGCAATTCTGGGATGTACATTGTTTGTTGCCTCCCATGGTAAGTAATGGTGCTAATGAACACATGCAGGCAAATCACAGAACATATCCAACTCTTTTTGCCATCATGATGGACTACCTTCTGATACAAGCATTGGCTATCTCTTGCAAATTTGTTTTCTCCCCTAGTAAGGAAACTGACACTCTGAGAAGGAATAGAATCAGCCCCATCCTCATGAAGGCACTTCAAATGCTCAAGTATCACTATAAGGTGAGTCATCTGGATTTTATGTGGCATGTCCCCATGGAGATGGCTGATCCTGGACATTCCATCAATGCTGGTGGTACTGTGCTACAGGCTAGAGGTATGAGGAACTCTATCAACAAAGTTATTGAAGCTATTGAACGTGAGGAATGTATCATTGCAGAACTTATGTAGTATACACAGAACATGCTACATACATCCATTCATGTCTTTGCCTTGGGAATGCAAGTGGCCTACTTGTTTCTCATGATTACTCACAAAGGAACTTCAACATGTCATTGCAACTCTTCTACCATCCCACTCCAACCTTTTCCCACCTCAATGATTCTTGTTTGTGGTGGCCATCAGTTTGAGTGGGGGAACCAGTTGGCTCTGGGGCATCTCATGATGAAATTTCTGTTCAGTCTTGGATCTCCTAGTTACTAACAGCCTCACCTGTTGTGGTGCTTTCCAGGTACTGTATTTTGGGCCTCCAATCTTGTGAATGTCAATTGTGGAGTCATTATTAAGCTTGGGGATTCAGGATCCAAACATTGTTTGATCAAGCACCAACACCATGTTCTCTCACAATTGTGTGGCATCCCTGGAATTCCCCAACCCTTCTGCTTTGGACAGGAATGCAGTCACAATGCCCTCGTGCTCATTGCCCTTGAGCCCTCACTGGAAGACATCTTCCACATGTATGGCTGGACCTTCTCACCTACTACAGTGACTCATATTGCTATCCAATTAGTGTGTTGTTCTCTGTTGCCAGTACTTATCCTGTCAATTGCTGACCCTTTCAATCCACAGCTTGATCATCTCAAGGCCATTCATCTGTGGCACTTCATCCACTGTGACATCAAACTGGGCAATATCCTCATCAGAGATATCACCTGAAATGATATTCTGTATCTTGCAGAACTTCAGCATTGCTAATCAGTATTGAGATTCCTCCACTCACATCCACATCCCTTTTTACCATGGCCTATCATTTGTCAGCACTCTCACCTTTGCATCTGTCAAAATCTATAGTATGGGCAGAGGTATCCAGTACTACTAACTATAGTACAGTTATAGGTAAATCAATGGTAAGTCTCACCTCAGCCAGATGTTCAAGGGACAACTGAGGTGGTTTGGGGAGTATGAAAGGATTAAATAGTGAAATGTTATGTGCACATCTAACTCCAGAGAACTCCAGTCTGAAGTTAAGTGAGAGTAAGCAAAGTGCATTAGGAATAGCTTGAGATGAGAAAGAAATAGCTTGAAAGAAAGAAAAACAAGTTGTACAACTTTCAGAAGTCGTATGATGTGTGCAGAAATGGTATGATGCATTGAAACATGTCTCTGAAATGGATAAATGCAACTCCAAAGTGGATATAGTGAAGGATGTATGGAAAGAGGGTGAAGCACCATCAGAGTTGTACCAGAGTTGTACTGGAGTTATATTTTAGCAGCATCCATTAACAGCCATCTGGGCAATGAACTTAGTTGTAGAGATGACTTGGAGTTACTTGCATATGTCCTCATTTACCTTTTGCACAGATCATTACCATGGTATACCAGCACCTTGATGTGATGAAGCACCATCCTTCACATGAAGCAGACTACCTCACCTATGAAAACATGCAGGACCTTTCCATCAGAATTTTGAGACTTATTGGAGCATTCTCATGGATTATCATTTACTGAGAAGCCCAACTACACACACTTGCAGTCAATGTTTGCAGACCTTCAAAACAGGTTGGGGGGGGGCAGGCTCAATTTGAGTGGCAACTGTCTGCTCATTCTCTTCTGGTTGCCCATGCTCCTGACATTTCATGCAAAGCTTCGAGAAAACTGCTTTCAAAAGAGTGAGTTGAGACCCCAGTCAGAAGATCAAAGAGGTATGTTTTGTCTCACTTCAAGTTATTCACAAAATGTACTAAAAGCTTATCATCAGGAAGTGCAGGCTGGACAATCCGACCCTACCAATCCATCAAGAGGTTTAGCTGCAACTGGAGTTGTATGCCATTTGTCCCTCTAGCCTCATTTCACACTGACAAAAGTCACCTTGGCTCAATCACTGGTTATTGGAATAGTGTACAAATGTAGATAGTGGTTTGGGGTAGTGGTTGTACTGCATTTGTATGTGTGATTGGACTCAGCTTGTTATTTTCAATTGTAGCAATTGTTGTATGCAGTTGGAACTGGTCTGGAAACTGGTTCCCACTGAAAAATGATTTTGCATAGTTACAGACTGAAACTCAACTGGATGAAATCAGAATTGTGGTTTTATCTGTAGTCTGGTTAGATTATGTAAGCTGGACCATGCAAAAACTGAATGAAACCAGAACCAGTCCTCAGTTAACCAAACTGCAGCAACACTACCCCTACCACTTTTTTACCCTTCTCCATCACTCACTTTTCCTCTTTCAACCTTCCACATTACTCTCTTGCCCTTGTTCCCTTTTTCCATTCTTATCCAGTATTTTCCATTATTAACACTATTTCCTCCAGCATGTATAGCTATCTCCATCATTATTCAGCACTCTCCAGCATTCTTTCAGTCTGTCCAGGCCTGGGTCATGCTGTGGACTCCGTGGCTTTAACTATGCAGAAGTGTTGGTTTCCTAATGTCATCTGAAAGGCCACCAAATGTGACCATCACCCCACCCCCATCTTTCAACTGATTGTCATGGCTCTTATCACCATGCATGTCCTCTTTGATAGGACATACCTGTCAGTCCTGAACTGCCTTGTGGTCCTTGTGAGTATGCTTGTAAGCCTGTGTGAGGCCACCTGGCCTTTGAATCTTAGCTTTCTTTGGCACACTCTGTTCAAAGATGACACTACAACATAGTCAGTATTTGCACATAGGATGATTCAGATTCTCACACTCCCTCATGCTGCAGCTTGCACTTCCCTGTTACTGGTTGGACAGTATCAGCCTCTCTATTTGTGTAATTACCCATACCAGCTTGGGTGGCTTTAATCTGGTGGTGTGTGACTTTTGCTGGCTTCCTAGATGGCATATCATTGTCTGTATCTTCACCTGAGTCATCATATCCTGATATAAGAAGTTCAGGTGGATCAACTAGATGATAAGTGCAAAAGGTGAGTAACTATGCTAATATACCAGAGTAATAATACCTTGGTCAGTACCACTATTCAGCCATAAAGATAAATCATGCTTTTTGCCCAGGTGCATCAGAGTTGTTGCCAGATTAGCAGCAGGTTCAGGAAGAACCATGGATCAAGCCACCACATAGGCCAATGTTTTCAAGGGGTCAGAAGTGTCCAATACACTTCTCACTTCTGCCATTGAATTAAGAAAGCTGGCATGTCATGCTCAAGATTTCGAATCTAACTGATTTTCTATTTCAGCAGCATGGCAAATATTCTTACCACATTTTTTTTCAACAGTGGTAGTGGCAGCTTGTTAAGCTGCATGTTTCTCTTGGACAACTTTCATCAAGGCACTGGCATGTTGGAAGCACGAGTCTTGTTTGTAGCATGAGTGAGAATATGGCAAGGCATAATGACATAGAGAGTGAGCATCACATTACCCTGGTAAGTCTTTAAACAATCAGGAAGTGACCACACTTTTTTTTTCAGTGTTGAACACACAGGGCCACCTCTCAGCTCTAGGCCATTGGGGCATTCTTATCTTACTATGTATGTGGTCTACATTCTCATTCCTTCATCTTACTGACTATCATGCAGTGACATGCCATTTTTGGTAGGCCATGGAATATCTCACTATGTATGTGGTCTACATTCTCATCCCTTCATCTTACTGACTATCATGTGGTAACATGCCATTTTTGATAGGCCATGGAATGAAGATGACCTGAGTTATTCATTTCTCTGAAAATCACATCCCTGTGACCATATGAAACTTGCCCATGCCCTCCTGGCTTTGTCATTATCATCTGAGCCAAGCTGCCAATCCAGTATGTATTCCATTTAGTTGAGGACTGCCATTTTTCAAGTGCACTCATGTTGCTATCCAGCTGCTATCATGTGCAATCACACCAACCCAAATGCTACATATGTTGGTTCTCAGGCTGCAACAGAAGCTACAGCTCACTTGGAGGTCTGAAACAGCATAGCCATACCCATGAGGTTCAAGGGCTGCACTATGGATGAGAACTACAGGAAGATCATGGTGTGATCCTGATTGGCAATCTGAATGAGCCAGATTTACCTCAAGCTTGCATCTGCTTCCACCCTGTACTTAGTGGTGTGTATGTCTACAGTGTTCATTGTTTTTACTTATGGTTATCAAATCCTCAGGAATTCCATGTGATTGTTTGGGCCACAACCTCCCACTGAATTCAGCACCACCATCTTCAGAACATGCACCTGAACCAGACTGGACACCCTATACCAGCAGTAGTCACTTTGAGCTAGCAGATTTTCTGTATGAAAAGGTACAGATGTCAGCCAGCAAAATAGACAAGCTTATAAACATTCTGGCTGTAATGTATGCTCCCCCTGCTCCCCCCTTCATCTTTCACAATAACCTGTATGACACGATTGATGCTATCTTACATGAAGACTGTCCATGGCAATCTTTGGCAGTAAATTATTCCAGTCCCTTACCTGAAAACTTTCCCTCATGGATGCTAGCTAAATATGATGTCTGGTTTCACAATCCTCTTACCATCCTTGAACAACAATTTGCAAACCCAGAATTTGCCAATGTGATTGACTATGCTACAAAGGTGGGAGTTGTGCCAATAAATTCAACCATGACCTAACTAAGCATTCATTACAGGTAGTCAAAGATTGTCAGAATCTGTGTGCTATGGAGGGGTAGAGATACCCAGACTACAGACATAAGTAAAACAGAAAAGCTAGATGTAGCTAAAAAGACTAACCTCAGTTGCACAGTGGTAGTGGAACAACTGAGGGAGGGATGACAAAGCGGACTGTCTAAAATACTGACGGAAATCAGAGCGCATGAACTCCGATGTA
>JBBPTO010000879.1:0-21150 GCA_038094155.1 Pulveroboletus cf. aberrans | reverse complement strand
ACAAGACTGTCCTCTAGCAACTGCTGTTATGACTACCTCAGGTAGAGAATAGATGTAGCCTCTAAAGAGGGCCTAGAGTACTAAGGATGAAGAAAAACACAGCAAGGCATTATGTGAGGGTGAAGTACGAGAGTTCTAGAAGAACAAGGCTTTCTGCTTGCTCTATTTCAATGATCTATCATTGAAGAGAAGACTTCCCAGAGATCTAATGTCTCTGAGTGAACAAGAGGTTCTGTCATATCCTGTGTAATTGACACAACTCTGACCTCCAGATCAACTCTGCCCATCCCTCCGGTGACCTCTCACCAACTCCGCTCTTCCATTCCTTTGGACACCTCTCAGATACCCTTACATATTTCCTTTGTTCTGTATTTAGTTTAGTTTCGCTCTCTGACCCCTCCAACACTGTGTAGCACAGCTCTGGCCTGTTTCTGGCCTGGAGCACAGCTCTGGCATATGACTCTCCGACCTTCATCTTACATCTACATAGCCCTCCATTACTAATCTGCAGTCCCTCCGACATATATATACTCTGACTTCTGTATGTAGATACTTTAGCCTGAATATCATATTAGACCACTCCTCTTAACTTCTCCAGTTCTCTCTGATGCATCTCCAACCAAGAAGGCCATGACAGTGCTAGGGCACGACACACAAGTCCTGTGCCAAGCCTTCACCCCTCTGGATGCGATCCCCCAGACCTCTGGCCATCTCTGGCCATTTGACCTCCAATCTCCAACCAGAGTTTGAGTGGAGGAGATCTGGTCTTAACAGTATGTTCAGGCTTTCACTAGTACTGTCACTACTCTGATCATGACCCTTCCTCATTCACATCAAGATTTCAATCTCAAGTCTTTTCTCTAGGCTTCCAAAACCAGAACATCCTTGTCACTAGAGATGTCTCTGTGCAACTCCGGTTCCTCTAGAGTTGTCCAGCTGAAAGGTTGACTTGTGGACCATCCAAATTTCCCCTTGGGAGTTGCATTGCTTCCTGACCCCATCCACCTCCATCTAAAAATGTATCCATTTGTTACTTATGACTGGTACCATCACTCCCAGCCTTACTCCACCTCTCATTTGGGAATACTCCAATCCCTTATAAACTCCACCCTCCATTCCTCCCTCTGAACTCCCTGACAGTCACCACCTCATTTATGACCCCTCCAAATGCCTTGATGGCATTTTCGTCCCCATGTCCCCCTGATGTCCCCCTGAACTCCTGTCCTCCACACTCTGACGTCCAACTCCTAAACTCCACTTTTGTCTCAGGGATACCACCTCTGATGCCTCACACATACCCCTGTTGAATTCCAGATATTGCTTGGTCAAGCACTGCCAGCTCACCCGCTAACAATCCATTGATCGTAGGGTTCTGTAGTGGCACCTTTGCATGATGACTATAAACAGAATGCCAACTCCTCTGACATCACCCTGGTCTCTGGGTTTGAGCTCCGAGCTCACTCCAGCCTAATCAGCCATCCTCCAGATGACCACCCTCTCCGGTTCCCTCGAGATCACCCAGACTTCACATCTGGCCTCTGGCTTGTGTTTGCTTCATGTGACACTTGCACCCATCCCTTTTTCCCTCACCTCCACCTCATTTCTGATCCACTCCACACACTTCTGGCATTCTGGTCACACCACACACTCCCAGATCACTCCTAACTCCATCCTCAGACCTGCAGTCCACCCTCCACCTGTGTCTGCGCAGTGCAGCACTCACATCCCCTTTCCCCTCCTTCTCCTTGGCCTCTAGTTGCTGTGCGTCAGAAGTCAAGACCCCTCCTTCTGTTCATTTGCAGGGCTATTGCCTCAGACTCCACCTTCCCTCCACACCTCCTTATCTCCGCTCTGACCCCTTTCTGACCTCCCTGACCCCACCTCCTGATATCACCGAAATCTGTCCATTCCAGATCCTAACCCGATTGGCTGGAGCACCTTGGAAAACAGCCATTCAGACTTTGACGGTGTCACCCACCTCCCTTTGTCTCTGCTCCTGGAGTTGCTCTGCACACTCCATGTGCTTCCGCCCTCCTTGCTTCACCACTCCTCTGTCCTCTCCTGACCTCATTGATCGCCACCTGACATTCTCAATATCTGCTCACTCTGGATCCTAACCCGATTGCCTGGAGCCCTTGGAATTCGATTTGCTCAGAAAGCATCAACCCCCGTCCCCCATCCTTTCCCGTCCATGCCCAGAGTCACTTGACATGCTCTGTGGTTTCCCAACCCTCTCCATTCCCCTCCATCCTGTTTCCTCCATCCCCTCCCAGAGTTGCTCCATGCGCTCTGTGACACTCTGCCTCCTCCGATCTCCGCTGGGTCCTTCGCCAGACATTAGCACAATTACCCTTTCCTCCTTTTCTTTGGCCTCTAAGTTATTGTACACCCAAGGTTGAATCATTCCCTCAAGACTTTTGGCCTTAGAAATTCCACTCTGACACCTCCAGTACCTCCACACTCCAGCAATCTCCATTCGTTTTCTCTTTCCTGTCAATGCTGGGACGTCGACACTAAGAGGGGGTAGGAACCACTCCTGCACTTCCCAACACTCCTCTCACTCCTCCTCACTCCACCCTCAGTCTCCAACTCCCTCCATCCCTCCAACTCCCTCTGGCCTTTTCTAGGCGACTCCAACTTTTCCCCTTGTCATCCCTTTGCACCAAGTCAAGTCATGTACATTCAACGCAACTATTTTACAAGCTGAAGCTGGATCAATTACTTGGACCCCTCTCTGTCCTCCGCTTCCTCCACGTCTTCTCCATCTTCCAATCCCCACACCCACTCTGCTGCCTCCTTTGATGCCACTGCGTCTTCCTCAGCCAACCCAGCCAACTCCCCCACAATCTTCTCCTTCTCCTCCTTCTGCCACTCATTCTCTGGCACCTCCGACTCTCCGTAGAGCTCTTCTGCCTTGAGCTGCACCAGCATGTCCAGCAGGGCCTCTTGTCAGTCAAACACCTGATTTTGACAATTGAGCGTGTCCCGGATCTCCCAAAGCACCCTCAGAAGGGCTTCATCCACCATAGACCCTGACCCACTGCCTTCCACCTCCAGCTGCACCTTCTTCTGTGTGTGCTCCAACCCCTCTGGCACCTCCATCTTCTTCCTCTTCTGGCACCCCAGCTTCTCCTCCCCCAGCCTCTCACATCTCACCTTTGCATCCTGACACACCAGGCATGATGACAACTTGCCAGGCCCCTGTTCTCACACCTCCGGCAGTCCGCCAGCTCTGCCACGCACTCCTTCCCCTTTCTGGAACTTGGACCCACCTGCTCCGATCACCCTCTGTCAGTTGCCCTCTGCCCAATGGCCTGCACACTCACCTGCCTCTGTGCCTCTTTGGCCACCCTCCTCATGACTTCCTCTGCCGCTCTCCAAGCCTCTGCCTCTGCCCTCTGGTGCACCTCCTCCTCTGCCCTTCAGCACACCTCTTCCTCCTTCCTCATCTTTGTCCACCTCCTCCACTCTGCAGCCTTCACCTCCCACAAGGCATCGCTGTCGTCCTTACACTCCACAAGATTCACGTCAGACCAAGACTTGATGTTGTCAATTCCAGACATGGCGGTGGTATGAGATCAAGCCATGTTCCAACTCCACTGAGGACTTTATACCCTTTTTCAAACTCTGAAGCTGACCAACTCTGTTTGTCCTAACAGCCTTCAGAGGTTCAGGCATAAGAGGGGGATACTGTCATATTCCATGTAATTGACACAACTCTGACCTTCAGATCAACTCCACCCATCCCTCCGGTGACCTCTCACCAACTCTGCTCTTCCATTCCTCTGGACACCTCTCAGATACCCTTACATATTTCCTTTGTTCTGTATTTAGTTTAGCTTTGCTCTCTGACCCCTCTGACACTGTGTAGCACAGCTCTGGCCTGTTCCTGGCCCAGAGCACAGCTCCAGCATATGACTCTCTGACCTCCATCTTACATCTACATAGCCCTCCGTTACTAATCTGCAGTTACTCTGATGTATATATACTCTGAATTTTGTATGTAGATACTTTAGCCTGAATATCACATTAGACCACTCCTCTTAACTTCTCTGGTTTTCTCTGATGCGTCTCTGACCAAGAAGGCCATGACAGTGCTAGGGTGCAACACACAAGTCCTGTGCCAAGCCTTCACCCCTCCGGATGTGATCCCCCAGACCTCCAGCCATCTCTGGCCATTCAATCCCCTTTGACCTCTGACTGGAGTTTGAGTGAAGGAGATCTGGTCTTAACAGGTTCCCTTAGAACAGTGTAGCCTCAAGAGTGCTATGAAGTCTCAAATAGTAAAGAGGATCCTAATGAGAGACTAAGACAAGGGACTGAAAGTGGAGCAAAGACCCAGTGTATTGAGATACATGAAGGAGAGGTCTAGCTTGGGAAATATGAGTACATGATGACATGATTTATATAGGTACAGAGAGAGTTCAGTGCAAGTAAGAATGGAGTCACTGACAAGGCAATTGGAATCACATATAATATGATGGAAATGGATGAGAAGTCATGGTATTGTAGTCAGTGATGAAAAGAAGTGAATGTCCAGATTGGGACTTATATCCATGTGTATGTAAGCAATAAGAGAAAAAAGGGGCTGATTGTAACATTACTCCATGAGTATGTTTGAGACAGTGACAAAGGATTTAAATATCAATATAATGCCCACCTCCTAGGAAGCTGGTCATGTTAGCCATACCTTTGGTGGTATATTCATCATCATCATCAGATGGAAGATGATGGGGGGAAGCAGAACATCTATGTGGGGGAACTGGAACATATTGTCCAAAGGTACCATGTCTGGTGTGAGTGGGATGAATGCCATGGATGTGACTGATAACATGATGCCTAGATGGTGACCCTCTCAAGCTGTGTGATGATGGTGGTGAGCTTGATGAGGGAGGGGTTGGTTGATGCTGGTGAAAAGGGCAGCACATGTGGGCATGTCTGGGGGTGAAATTATAACAGATGGGGTACTCATAGTCAGGGCAAAAGATTTGCTGGTGACCTAGGTGATGGCAGAAGTGGCAAGTCTTCTGGTAACAAGGATAAGATGGGCAAAGGGAGGTGGCTCCTTCATTTCTAGTCCAGTGGACTTTGGCATGTTTAACAGTGGCGAGTTCTGTAGGGGTCAATGGTTCTGAAGATGTGGAAGGGGTATGGGGTTGTTGGGACTTGGTGAGGTCCTGGAGGTTTCAGAGGTAACGATTGCCATCTGCTAAAAATTCTCCCATTTCCAATTGATGCATCATCATCAAGAGGAGTCCTTTCAGTTCCTTCTGGACATTTCTGAGGCATTGGCTGATATGAGATGCAGCTTGGTCTGTGATACCAGGGATAAGAAGGTCCTCAGCCATGAAAAAGTCATTGGGTATGAAGGAAGCTGTGATAGAGGGTGTACAGCAGGGAGATGGTATTGAGGTGGGATGAGATTGCAGAGGAGAGACAAGAGTTTGTCAGCCACTCAGTCATCAGTCCAAGGTAGGCATCACCAGGAAGTTCTCAATGAAGGTTATGAGCAAAGGACAGGATGGTGACTGAGGTCACTGGGTAAGGAGGGATGGCTGTGATGGCTGGTGCAACAAAAGTGGGAACTGGGGTTATAATGGTGTTCCAAAATTGGAAACAATGCCAAGCAGGTACATCTGCATCAGAGATAACCTGGATGGGCTCGCTGTCAGGAAACAAGGTGGTGGTCCAGCCAGGGGTGGCTACAGTGGAAGATGGTTCTAAGGTACTTGGAGGGACAAAGGAGGGGGATGAGATGGTATCTGTGAGGGTGGAGGAAATGATGACAGGAGAGGAGGACATGACTTTGTTTACTTTTGAGGACAGTTTTTGTTTTGAGTGATGTTTTTTTCTGAGAGAGCATGGCAGAAAAAAGTGGAGGAATGGAGTTTTTTATGTCTATCTAAAGCAGACTGGGAATGTTTTAAATTCTGTTCTGAGATCCAGGAATCTTCTTTGGTCAAATATCTCTTCCAATGGATTAGAAATATGTGTGAAGATGGCACACTGGGGTGTTTCAAAAATTTCTATATTTCATACTCTTCCTCACCCTCTACAAGTTCCAGTGGAGGTCTTGGGAAGTTTTTGCTGTGGATGGTGTTTTCTCTATATGGGGACAGAAGTGAAGCATGAAATACAGGGTGGATTTTCCAGACCAGTGGAGGATGCAGCTGATATGTGATCAGGGACAGTATCTTCATGATTGTGAAGGGTCCTTTCCATTTGGGTATGAACTTTGGGTTCATGACAGAACAATGGAGGTTTTTGGCTCCAAGCCACACCTTATCTCCCTTGGAGAATGGGGTGAATGAGTGTTTGTTTCATGATGTCATGACTTGGCATGTGAGTTCATGGGCTGCAAGGGATTTGTCCCTCATTGCAGAAAGGACTTCAGTCAGAGATCTATGGTGGGAAGACTAGAATCAGGAAGAAACATAGATAGGGAACAGGGTTCATAGTCCATCATCAGGTAAAATGGCAACTTGCCAGTGACTGAGTGGGGACAGTTATTGTGTGCAAATTCAACATGAGTAATCTGATCTGAAACCAGGGTTTGTGCCACAGAAGATATGAAGATACATCTCAACTTCCTGGTTGACACATTCAGTCTCACCATTCGACTGAGAATGATAAGTGGTAGACAGGGAAAGATTGTAGTTCAAGAGATGACCTAGCTCTCTTGCAAAGGAAGAGGTGAACTATGGGCCTCAGTCAGAAATGATTTTGTTATACAGACCAAAGCAGAGAAAGACTTTGTGGAAAAAGAGGGTAGGAATGCCCTCAGTGGTGATGATTTTCTAGGTAGGGCAAAGAATTACCCCCTTGGTAGGCCTGTGGTCAACAACAACCAACAGGGAATCAAAGCTGGAGGAAGAGGGGAGATCCATGATAAGATTGCATGAGATCTGTTGGAACAGATGTGTACATGAGGATTTAATCAGCATTAGCAGAGGAATGGTGGGGTGGGTGTTTGCCTTGTTCTGTTGGCAAATAACACAGCCTTCTATGTACTTCCAGAGAGACTGGGCCAGTCCTGGTCACCAGAACTTGGTGAAGATGAGCTGTTGTATTTTCAGATAGCCAGAGTGTCTGGCCCTTTCATGATCATGGCAACAAGTAAGCACCTTGTGATGGAGGTTATCTGTTGGAGGGACATAGATGTGTCACTTGTACAAAAGGACTCTGTTGGTATCAGAGAGACAGAAGTGGAAGGCCAGGAATACCTCTTCTTGCAATGCCTGGAGTGCCTGGAGAATGAGGGGGTCAGAGAACAAGAAAGAGGCAAGTTTTCCTGCTAATAAGGAGTCGATGAGGTTCACAAAGAGTGAGGTAGGGAGCATGGTTGTTGCTGTGTTGTCTTCTTTATCTACAATGAGGTTGGGACAGCAAGAGAGCATGTCTAGGGTAGTGAGTTGGGAACCAGGGATGTGGACCACCTTCAGGTTGAAATCTGCAAGGTCAAGAAGCCATCATGCTTGTCGACAATTCAGATTCTGAGGTTGACAGAAGTACATCAGGTTCTTATAATCAGTAAACACTTGGACAGGGAAGGGGAAGCTGGAGAGGTAGTGTCTCCAAGCTTTTAGGGCTTGGATTATCACAAGGAATTTGTGATCATAGATGTCATAGTTTCTCTCAGCAGTGGAGAATGACTGTGAGAGGTAGAAACAAGGGTGCCAGTCTCCATTGGCATCAGTCTGGAGAAGGATTACTCCAGTGGCAAACTTTGACACATCGGTCATAATGGTGAAGGGTTGAGATGTGTCAGAGAGATGGAGAACTGGCTTCAACAGAAAGAGTGTCTTCAACTCATTGAAGGACTTTTGGCAGGCAGGGGTCCAGTTCCATGCTAGATTCTTTTTCATAAGATCTATGAGGGGATGGGCAATGGAGGAGTAATTGTGGATGAATCCCTGGTAAAAATTGGTGAATCCAAGGAAGGAGCAGATGTCTTTCACTTTTGTTGGTGTCAGCCAAGCAGTGATTCCATCAAGCTTTACTGGATCCATGGCAATCTGTCCTGATTTGACAATCATTCCAAGGCATTCCACTTCAGAGGTGGCAAAGGTGCAGTTTTCAAGCTTTAAGTGCAGGTTGAGTTCTTGCATTCTTTGCAGAACATGCTTGGTTCACTTCTTATGGAGCTCTGGGTCTGGGAAGAAGATGAGGAGGTTGTCCATGTAAATGACAAGCCATCCTTCAGTGATCATGTTTCTAAATGAATCATTCATGAATCGTTGGAATGTGGCAGGAGAGTTCATGAGTCCAAAGAACATGACAAGTGGTTCAAACAGGCCTTTGTGCATGATGAAGGCAGCCTTCCACTGGTCACCATCCTTGATTCTGACATTATTATATCCCAAATGGACATTGAACTTGGTGAAGACCTTCATGTCTTTCAGCTTATTGATGAGATTGGACAAGGAGAAGGAGATATGCACCACAAATAGGTTGTTCATTCAGATAATGGTAATCTTGGCATGGGTGGAGTTTGCCATCCTTCTTTTTGACAAGAAGAAGGGGGCTGCTTGGGGGGAGTTCAAGGGACGAATCTTTTCACAGTCAAGGTTTTCCTGGATAAAGTCTTCAGTGGCTTTTTATTCATCCAGAGACAGCAGGTAAACTTTCTCAACTTTGAGAACAAAGAAATCATTGAGGTGGATTTCATGATTGTAAGGACATGATGGGGGGACATGGTTGGAGGCTTCCTTCATGAAGACATCTGAAAACTCGGCATACTCAGGGGGTAGGGTAGTCTTGGGCTTGAATTTGTCAGCTGTAGCCGCAAGTTCGGTGGCAGTATTAACTTTATTGACAAATTTCTGGTGTCAGAGACTGTCACAGGGGGCAAACCAGGTTCTGAAGTGGGCAACTTAGTGGAGGTCTGCATACCTCTTCACAACATTGACAAGGTCAGATTTCTTGTCTTTCTGGAGATAGTCAAAAAGTCTTTTGTCATAGACTTGATGAACCATAGTTTCCTTGGGGGCAGTGGTGGGATAAAACCTGTAATGCCATTTGAGGTTGGCAACATGGACTTGGTACAAGTCTTTCAACTCATCAAGGGTTTCAGAGATAGCACAGGTCTGTTTAAACCAGTCAATGAGGGGGTTGACTGCCTTCAGCCAAGGTAATCCTAGAATGATGTTCTGTCATTCACAATCCATGACATAAAAAAGGACCTTTTTAACAATCTCTTTGATGTTGACAAAGAGTGTGGTGGAGAATGACAATTTGCCTTTCTTATTAGACAACATGTCAAGATTGCAGACTCTGAACAGTTTCTCAAGTTGGGATGTGGGGAGTTTGTTCTTTCTAATGAATCCCCAATCAATGCAGTTGATGTCTGTGCCACTATTGATCAGGGCACAAGACTCGACAGTTTTGAGTGTGTGTGACAATATGATGAGTTCAACAGGGATCTGCATAGATTTTATCATTCGAGATACAGTTACAGATGCACATATAGGATAGGAGGTGACAGATGTTGAGGCTGGCCTCCATTCTAAAAATTCTTGTAGCAAAATTGAGTCGTCCTTCTGATCACTTCTTCATCATCTTTCTCACATTCCTTCAACATGGGGAGATCCTCAGGATCCTTCCTCATCATATTTTTTATGGAAGGTCTGGGGGTATTCTCAAAGGTGGCATTGCAGTTAAATGCTAAATTTTCAGGTTTCTGACATTTGAAGCAAAGGTTCTTTTTACAGCAGCATTCCCATTCTTCAGGAGTTAGCTTCTGGGGGTGAGGGATGGATACAGTGTCGATGTTCATGGCATCAGGATCTTGAGCAGGTTTTGAGTGTGAGTGGCATAGGTGTACAAAGGAGTGATTTTTCTCTTTTGTGTGTTGGTGACTATATTGATTCTTTTCCATTGATTCCGAAAATAAATGGCACATTTGTACAGTCATCAATTTTGTCTAGGACATTCTCCATACAGAGAATCTGGGAGCTAAGAGGGTGAGTGATGCCCAACTGGTAGAAAGAGATAAGGACAGCATCAGTAGCTGAGAGTCTCACAGCATGGGCTTGAAACTCAGCATTAAAATCCACAATGGAGGGGGTCCACTGTCCTTTCTTGTCCTGGGTCATGCAGGCAGAAGACATCCAGGTGAAGGCATTGGCCACTTCATCTTCTCAGATAAAAGATTTCCTGAACTTCTCAGCAAAATCAGTCCACTTTTCAAAAGTCTCATCAGTGACTGCCTTTCTTCAAAAGGTCTTGGCCCAAACTTGGGCTGATCCAAGGGTCATGAACAAGAGTGCAAAGGTGACCTTGTCTTTAGTGCAGTAAACATTGGCATTAACTAGGAGATAGGTTGAAACAATGTCCAACCAGTCTCCAGAGTTGGCAGTATTGCCATCAAAGGGTGCAGGGGGGTTGAGCTTGAGTTCTGTGAGCTTGAAAGAAGACAATCTCTCAAAGGCTTCAATAACTTCCCGGGGTTTTGGATGGATCAAGAGGATTACTAGGGAAGAAAATTCTCCTGAACTGCAGCTGGAGTGTTGGCAATGGGGAAGTCAGCACTCCAGGGATGGATGCAGAGTGGAAAAGGTGATGGGCTAGGTTGAGAGTGACTTCAGTATCCTCCTCAGTGGGTAGGAAGTCATCCTCATCAGAGGGGGTCCAGTCATGTGAAAGCAACTCAGAGTCAGAGGGTTCACTGGAGTGGAAGTGCCAATGAGTGTCAATGGGGGGCCTGGAAGTAATGGTGGCTTTCCAGGTGGTAGCCAACAAACCTGACCATTTGTTATGACTACCTTGGTTAAAGAATAGATGTAGCCCCTAAAGAGGGTTTAAAGTACTAAGGATGAAGGAGAACATGGCAAGATGTTCTGTGAGGGCGAAGTGTGAGGGTTTCAGAAGAACAAGGCTTCCTGCTTGCTCTATCTCAATTATCTATCATTGAAGAGAAGACTTTCCAAAGATCTAATATCTCTGGGTGAACAAGAGGTTCCATTAAAACAGCATAGCCTCAAGAGTGCTATGAAGTCTCAAAGAGAAAAGAGGTTTCCGATGAGGGACTAAGATGAGGGACTGAAAGTGAAGCAAAGACCCAGTGTATTGAGGTACACAAAGGGAAGGTCTAGCTTGGGAAATATGAGTACATGACGACAAGGTTTATATAGGTACAGAGAGAGTTCAGGGCAAGTAACGATGGAGTCACTGACAAGGCAATTGGAATCACATAGAATGATGGAAACAGATAAGGAGTCATGGTATCTTAGTCAGTGATGAAAAGAAGTGAACATTCAGGTTGGGACTTATACCCATGCATACATAAGCAATAAGAGGACAAAGAGGCCAATTATAACAGCTGCATTCTTCTCCTTCATATACTACTCTACATGTTTGTACCTATTGTATTCTGATCTAGATGTCCATGAGGATTTCATAAGGATAAGGTGCAGAAAAGGCATGGTGTGAAAGAATAGAAGATGATACATGAATAGGGTAAGGGCATAATATGATGTTATGGTCATGAGTGATGCATGGAAGGCATAGGAATGTTCTGAAAGAGTCTGGAGTTCATACCATAACATATTGTTTGAATAGAAATGGTTTCTAAGATAAAATACAAAGTTCTGGTCAAACTCCCATGCTTCCAGGCTTGTGTTGCCCTGAGCTTTGAGTTTTCACAGTTCCAGCATCCCTTCAAGGTTCTGAGTTTCTGGATTTCTGGATTTGAAAGCATTACTTTCAGAGAGTCAAACATTCTAAGTGATGTCAGAAGTATTGAGAGGGTCAAGAATGTCAGGAGGATGTGAAAGTAACTGTAACAATGCCCCAGTGTAATGAAACTCAGCATAGATAACAAGGTCCTTGCTTTCATCTTATCTGACTCACTTCCACACACCCCAGAGTGGCATGCCTTCACCTCCTCTGTTGTAAACACCACAGAAGATGCCAAGCTAACCTGCAATGCCATTGAAACATGCATCCTCTCTGAGGTGGCCCAACTACAACTACAACTCTGCTCCACCCACTCTGCTCACATCATCAAAATGAAATGGAAGAAGTTGAAAAACAAGTGGTGTGAATATCACATGATGAATAGTCATAACACAACAGAGTGTCAACAATGGGAATGCTGGCTAGAGAAACTAAAGGAAAAATAGAAGGAAAAGGTGAATAAAGCATGGGAAACATCAGAGCCTGGAGATCCAGATTGGATAAACTTAGGTAGCAAAATTTTATACAAACATATTCAAGCCTACATCATGTCTGATACGTTAAACTCTGAAACTACCATTATAATAGACTCTGGAGTCACCTCCCACATGGTACCACACCAGAGATGGTTTCACTCTTATTCTGTGCTCACTCTCTTCTGAAAATAAAATTTGGTGACAGCTCCACCATAAATTCTGTAGAAGTTGAAACAATAATGCTTCAGAGCCATGTCAGAAAACAATGATACAAGACCACACTTAGTGAGGTATTACATTTTCTGGAGCTTACACTCTTTGATCTCTGTCTCAAAATTGGCAAATGTCAGAATTACCACCTTCTTTCCTGTAAACTCTGCTGCTTGCTCAGTTAAAAGGGAATCCGACATCATTTTTACCAGATCTATACCATATCAAAGCTACTCCACAGACAACTTCAAAACTGAGCCTAGCCACCATTGACATAAACCTACTCCACCAACATTTGGTACACATTGCAATACTTCACATACAAACTGTGGTCCAACAGGGACAACATCAGGGCATCAATAAAACCTCAAGAATGCTGGAGTTCTGCAATCATGCACCATTGAGAAAATAAATAAATAAAATCCCTTTTGAATCACAAACCAAACCACACACCATGAAAACATTGCAGGTTATTCACTCAGACATCAGAGGTCCAATATCTCTGCAATTCCAGGAAGGTCGTTGATATTGACTTCTCATAGTTGATAACTTCTTTCAATTCCTTTGATTTACTTTCTGAAATGGAAGAGTGATGTCCACAGCACTTATAAATAGTGAAAGTTCAACATAAAGGCCTTTTTTCACATGGAGGTAAGCTCAGAGCACCCCTCTGAACCACATGTGCATTTCCTTATAAGTTACAGAGGCAGTGAATATATGTACAAACACAGAACTCAAGAATACACTCTAGCATGACAGAACACTTCTTGAAACCTCCACTTCATACACTGCTGAACAAAACAGCCTAGTGAAATGGATGAATCAGACACTTTCCCTCCTTACAAACTCCATGCTGAAGGATTGGATTCCAAACTTTCAAAGTCCTTCTGAACAAACACCTTGTCCACCACTACATGATTTGCAGCCCTGAGTCCAGTCTCTGCACTCATAGAATGTATGTACCTCTTTCCACAAACTGTTCAACAGACAAGCCAACTGCTCCATATTCTGCCCTTTTGAATGCCCTGCCTATGCTCTCATCTCAATGACCAGCATGGATGAAAATATGTCCTCCTTTAATACATACACAGACAACAGGCCTACAAACTACTGGACCTGAAATGGTGAAGCATTATCTCCAGTTGACATGTGACATTCAATGAGTCTAGAATGATCTCAGAGCCAGAGGCTGTCCCTTTGAAGTGTGCATCCAAGTGTTAGTGGGAGGGCCTCAACTCTATAACTCCTACTTACCACTCTAAAAGTTCCTGGCTCTGATAAAGACCATGATAAAACATCATCCCTGAAAGCAGTGAGAGCACCTTTCCTGCCATAGATCACAGTCACTGACTTGACAGAGCAACTCAGCCAGCTTCACATACAACCACCTCCAAGTCCAAGTCCAAGTCCAAACTCTCTGCCACATTCTGCTCTGACATAACTCCCTATCAAGATTGTCACCAGAGCCTGTAGAAGTAGTTGAACATGCCAACCAGCAAACAAAAATTGAAACTATCTATGAGCACCAGAAGAGGAAATGAAGTGAAAGGAAACAATGACATCACTAGAGAACCATGTAGAAGAAGTCAAAGTGGAAAAAATTCTATCAGAACTTGAAACATAGTCAAATTCCTTCAAAGACACTCCTGAAATGCCTGGCATGTTCTACAGCATGAAAGAGAACTCCCATGATCAAATCTTTGCTGGAGAAGCACGTGCACTGACCAGCAGAAACCTTCCAAATACCAACAAAGAAGCATATGCCTGTTCAAATGCCAATCTATGGAGATCTGCAGTGGAGAAAGAACTTCTAAGCCTGAATTCAAACAATGTACATGAAACATTACCAATCTCAGCTGGAATAAAATTGATTACTTCTAAGCCCATATTTCACACAGAATACAATGAAAAGTAAAAAGTCGATTACTACAAGATCCAGATTGTCATGCATGTCTTCACTCAAAAGGAAGGGATTGACTACTAGGAGGTGTTCACTCTGGTTACTAACTTGAATACCATACAGACCATCATCTCACTTGCTGCAAAACATAATCTAGAATTAAACCAAATGGACAATTCCATCACATACCTACAAAGAGAGCTTGATATGAAACTGTACCTCCTATCTCCAGAAGGTATTCTGATCCAACCAGGGTACTGTTTGTGACTCTGAAGATTCCTATGTGGACTGAAACAAGCAGGACAGGTGTGAAACAAAATGCTAGACAAAAAACTCAGAGACCTCAGATTTACCTGCCTGGATGCTGATTCACGCCTGTATGTCCTTTGAAAGGACAGGCAAGCGCATTCCCTAGTCATATACAGTGAACTCAAAAACCCTTTCAATATTGGCCACATTTGTAGTGTGTGATGTGCACTGCCTAACTCTGTGGGAAGTCACTTAGCTTTGATGAAGTTATAAAAAGTACATACTTCTGGCTATCAAATCTGTTCTGAAGTCATGTGATAGAATTCATACAGTGCAGAGATATTGTCATATCCCATCCTAACCCCAATCCTCACACCTCTGAACTCCCCTCTGATACCCTCTATGTCACCTCCAACTCCAACTCCCTCATCTCTGGTACCCTCTGAAGGACTCCATCCTACACCTCATTGGACATCCAATATTGAAACCTCTTCCCCCATCAGACCCATTATGATTGGCCCAGATCTTGTATCCTTTTATGTATGCTCCATTTCCTAGCCCTACAATCCATTCCTATGATTATTCCTGTGTTACATTTCATTCCCTCATCCTATGTACATCACCTCTCAGCACCCTATGATATCCAACCATCACTGTAACTTTACATATGGTCTCCTCCATTCTCCATTCCAGACTCTGATCCAATCTCATAGTATACTCCTCAGTTTGAATATCCTTTAATGATGTTCCCACTCCTCTAACTCCATCTGATCCTGATAAAGTTTCCCTTCTTCCTTTACTCCCCTCACTATGTCCCTTCCAACTCCAAAATAAGGACCCAACAGTAGGCAAGGGCATGACACATAAGTCCTGTGCTGAGTCCTCACCCCCATAACCCCTAATCCTTGCCCTGTTCTGCCTTCATCACCTCTACATGTCATTCCATTCCATCTCCATCAGATCTCTGGCCCATCTAGCATTCTTTTGCCCTTGGAGTTGATCAATACCCCTTGGACCTTCATCAGATGAAACCCCAGAGGAGTTTGAATTCTGACAGATATAACCATTTTAAAACAGTGATGTCATTGAGGAAGGGTAGAATGACTCTTGTAGTGAAGTCTTATTATAGTAGAATGGCTGACACCAGTCTGCTTGGCAATGGATTCATCAGATTGGCTAACATCAAGCAGAGAAAGGATAGAATTTTATTGGGTAAGGAAAAGGGATCTAATAACTATGGTGATTGAAAGATAAGGGGTGCATAAACTTCTTTAAACTCAGACATACTATTGGAACATATGTCTTTGTTTGTACAAGCAAATAAAGCCAATTATTCTACTACATACCCATGATCCTGGTCACCAATGCAAAAGTGCAAAAATCTTTTCAATGACATCACTGTTTTAAAATGGCCATATCTTCACACTGTTTGAATTCTATCACATGACTCAGGGACAGATTTGATAGCCAAGACTGAGTACCATTTATACCTTCACCAAAGCTATGTGAAATTTCCACAGAGTGCATCATACACTATAAATAAGGCCAACATTGAAAGGGTTCTTGAGCTCACTGTACATTAATGACCTACTCCTTGCAACCAGCAGTTATTCTTTCATGAACCTCATCAAACAAATCCTCTCCTACACATTCAAAATGTGCAATCTCAGAGAGGTAAAGTTTATCCTTGGCCTGGAAATCAAACAAAACCACAAACTTCAGACCCTCTTGTTGTCTCAATCACAATATGCTCAAATGATCCGAAAATGCATCAGAATGGCTGACTCCAGACCCATTTTGATGCCAATGGTTCCCTTCCATTGACAACCCAGAGAACAACTCTGTTAGCACAGAGATGACCCTCAGAGAAAAGAAAGTCTCATACCTCACCATCATAGGCTCCTTAATGTATCTCATGCTCAGCATGTGTCTGGACCTAGCATATGCAGTCAGAACATTCAATTGTTTCAGTGCAGCACCAAAGAAGTGTCACTGAAAGGCAGCAAAACATCTGCTCCAGTACATTCAAGGAACTATAGATATAGAGCTCTGCTACAATGGAAACAAGATATACATGGACTTAGACTTCCATGGACACTCTAACACAGGTTGATCACAAAACCCTAATCACTCTTGATCCATCTCTGGTTTTCTTTTTCTCAGCAACTGGGGTACCATCTCTTGGTTAAGCAAGCAGCAAAGCATGGTCACATTGACCACTACAGAATCAGAGTACATGTGGCTCAGCAATGCTGGACAACACCTCAGCTGAATTCAGACCTTTTTTGAGGAGATTAAATACCCATAGTCAGAACTGACAATTCTCAACTGTGATAATCAATTCACTATCATCCTCTGCCAAGCTCTGCAGTTTTGCACTCAGACCAAGTATATCCAACAAAAGTACCACTTCATCCAGAACAACTTGATTGAAAAAGAAGAAGTAGTGATTCAGCATGTTCTCACCAGAGACATGGTAGCAGACATCCTTATGAATCCACTTGCTCAAGAAAAACACTGGAAATTTATTCCAGCCATGGATCTACATGTGTGCACAAGTGGAAGAACCAAAGTATGACTTAAGTGCAACTCTGCAAGAATTTCAATCTGTATTTCTATATCTGCTGCTCCTTCCACTTTGAAGTTGAACTTTCCTTTTTGGACACTTATTTTTAACATGTTATATTCTTTCTAACATGTTGTATGACTTTTATAAATCATACAACTCATTTTCTTTATGTGCACTATTCTTTTTTAATTCTGAACTATTTCTAATGCATGTCCTTTGCTAAACTCCAAATCAGAGTTATCAGAGTTGTTACATGCCCTCACTTGTAAAGTATTCAATGGATATCTCTTTCTTCTTTTTACCTCTTGTTATTGCTTACTTGGGCATCTGGCTGAGTACTGGGCACAACTGCCTGTTACAATCAATCCCTTTTTCTTTTATTGCTTACATATGCATGGATATAAGTCCCAACCTGGACATTCTTTTCCCTTCATTGCTGACTATGATGCCATGACTCATTGACCATTTTCATCACACTCCATGCAATTCCACTTGCTCAGTCAGCAACTCCTCCCCTACCTGCCCTGAATCCCTCACTTGTCTATATAAACCTTGTCATCCTGTACTTATATCTCTAAGCTAGACCTCCCCTTCATGTACCACAATACACTGGGTCTTTGCTCCACTCCTCATCCCTCATCCTAGCTGCTCATTGGAAACCTCTTGCCCTTCAAGACTCCATAGCACTCTTGAGGCTATGCTGTTTCAGTGAACATCTTGCCACCCAGAGATGTTAGATCTTTGGAAAGTCATCTCTCTTTGATGTTCAATCATTGAGACTGAACAAGCAGAAAGCCTTGTTCTCCTAGAACCTTCATATCTTGTCCTCATAGAGCAGCTTGCCCCACTCTCCCTCATTCTTAGAACCCTAGACCCTCTTTAGAGGCTACACCTATCCTCTACCCGAGGTATTCATAACACTGCCCTTACTATAGATTTTGACAGTAATGCACTGGAACTGGCAACATACAAACACACCAAGTGTGAAAAAGGGAATTTCAGATCAGAGTTTGTGTTGTTTGCAGAGCTGACTCTGCTACCTATATTACTGAGGTTCAACAACACAAGTGCATCACCTTCACTCACAAGGGTTGATCTCATTAATCTTGACTAACTCAAATTTGATTATAAAAACTTCAGTCTCTATCTTGGTAAGTATCCTCAGCTCACCTCTCCCCACTGGCAGGAGTACCCTTGTACCCTCCTGTTAGTTTATTCTTCTTGAACCACATGATGAGACAGGTTATGTAAACACAACACTCCTTGTCCCAACAGACAAGTGGAACTTTGATGTCCTTGGAAGGAAGATCAGAAGGAAGGGCAGATGCAGACTGCTTAGATGGGAATCCTGAGCTGAATGCAGTTCTTTTGGAGATTTGTTGTTCCTTGGGCATTAGCAGGATGGGCAATGTTGAAATGGTAGAAGGTCAGGGTGGGAGCAGAAGATTAAGGCAGTTGGGTCAGGGTGGGCACAGTGACAGAGTGTAAGAATACTGCTGGGGGGTCAGTAGTATTAGTTGGAACATTTGGAAGGAAAATCAAGGCAGAGTTTAGGCACTGGGCTGAATATTGCTGGGGGGTTGGTAGATTAGTAGGGACATCTGGCAGGAAATTTAAGGCAGAGTTTAGGCACCAGGCTGCACACTGGTGCCACTTGATGGTGTTACATCAGCACTAGTTCAACTGCTAGTGCTGGGTTTGAGACCCACCAATCCTTCTTGTGAGGCAAATGGCTATGTGACATGTGACAGACGAATTCAATGAAATGATACAGTACATGCCCCTGTCGCACACTTGGTTTTTCAGTAATGGACTGACAGTAAAATGTCAGTGATTCTGTCCGGGATTCAGAGGTAGTTCTAACTTAGCCACACTCGTGGTTCTGCCATGTCGATTGAGTCATGTGCCACTGTGCCAATCGAGGGCAATTACGAGGTGTAAAACATCGACCATGTACCTATTCGTGCTCAACCTTTTATGCCTCCGGGTTTTCGTTCCTTTTCCGGGAATATCATAAAGATAAATGTCACCTTGACAGTTGACACCTCTACATAAAGGGACTTTCTTTCACGAAAAAGGGTTGGGACCTTGGCTGGAATTAACGATCGCTCATTTTGATCCGTTCAGAGCCACGGCGTCCTCCAGTATGTTCTTTAACTATCCTAGTAGACAGATGCGTTCTACCTTCTAAATGCCTAGCAATCGCTTGAAACCTTGCCACGCTGCGAAGCTGATGCCAGTCATTGGTATAATCTTCAGATAACCTATGCTGAGGCCTACAAAGAACCCCCTCCACCCTCCAGACGCATACACGGCCCTCACCGTCTCCCCCCAGCCCAACCACCGATCGGGACGCGTCAACCCGCCGACCTGCATGCGTCGTCGAACGACCTCGAACGGATACGATACCGTCTGTGATATCGTCCCTGACATAGCACCGAAAGCGAGATCTGCAGCGACGCTCGGCCGTCCCGTCTTTCCGTTCACTCTGGGGTAGAAATACGCGTGGCAAACATCCCAGACGAGGAACCCCGTGCCCGCATACGGAATCATGCCTATTACGGTGACGGTAAACCCGCGGTAAAATTTGAGCATAGGAAAGCGTGCAAAGAGGTGTTTGGGTGCGGACGACGAGGATGGGGACGCGGTGGTTTCGTAGTAGATGTGTTGGATGGCGCGGACAAAGGAGGGTCGGCCGGATCCGTCGGTCGCGCGACTGTTGAATGCCATGCGGACACGGATCAGTTCGAGAGGGTATGTGAACGCGACGGACGTCGTTCCTGGATGGGAATATCAGAGCTGGAGAGGATCCTGCATGAGAACACATACCTGCCAGTGCGCCAGCGGCGAATCGTCTAAGATTGGTTTCATGATCAGGCGTCGGCATGAGGAGCTGGTAGGATTGATGAGCACGCGTCATGGAAAGGCGGGACGGAGCAACGTACCGATCGCCACTGGTCGTACGCCATGAACTTGATGCCAGCGTATGGGAATATGCGGAGCAACGTCGCAGAGTGTCCTTGGAGCAACCCCCGTACGCCCGCATCTCTATATATTGCGAGACCAGCTCGAAACGCGCCTTTCCACGATCCTTGAGGGGACGCAGAAACATCAACGGGCGACGGAAGCGAACGGAGTGGCATCTCCTACCTGCATACTTGGCAAAGTCGGGGTTGGAGGCTTGGAAGAGAATCTTGACTCTGTCCAGAGGTGCGACGGCAGTTTTGGCCTGAACAATGTCACTGGGAGAAAGAGGACAAGACGAGGAGGATACACACGACACATCCGGCGAGACCACCTGCAAGACCGGAGCGGAGGACATAGTCCAGGTTGCGCTTGTCTCGGTAAGAAGCGACAGTAGAGCTCATTAATGAGACGCGAGCTGCAGCTGGGAGCGCGTCGAAGACATACGTCTTTGGAGAACCCTGCCGAAGGATCTTACCCGTTACGAAGGTCACAAATCACGTGTGGCGAGCGCGTCACAGTTGCCGCGGCGCCGATCCAGGCGCAACGGCCAATTTCAAGTGTCCGACACAGCAAGGAGCTGCGCTCGATGACAACCCAAGGACTACAACGTGCCAGTGGCCACGGCACGATCGTCGCCTTCATCCCCGCTTAACCTTCTCGTTAAGTAGTCCTTAATCGGGTTAAGCCTCAACGCAGCAATCTCGTCACTTCCATCGAAATTTCGCGGACGGCAGACCTTTTCTAGTATCAGCGCGTGTTGTTTCTCATCCTTGGAGTTTCCCCATGCCATCTCCGGTCTATATAACGCGACCGAAAAAAGGTTTGCGTTCCAAGTTGTCCTGACCGTTTCTTTCTTGCTTCCAATGGCGCCCGTTCCTACAAGAGATGATTTGGATGAAGCTGTACTGGCGCAACTGGGGTATAAACAAGAGTTCAAACGAGCCTCCAAACCCTTCGAGGTGTGTGGGATACAGCCATAAGTGACTGTGCGTAATCGAAGGCGTTTATATTAGGTCTTTGGGGTCGCATTCAGCATCATTGGGTTGCTCTCATCAATACCGTTAGTGATGGCTTGGCCACTTTCTACTGCCTCTCATCAATAT
>JBBPTO010000878.1:0-21161 GCA_038094155.1 Pulveroboletus cf. aberrans | reverse complement strand
CCTCTACTGATAAGAGAAGGGTTATTTCTAGTATTACCACTGGGAAAGTGGAAAATGCTGTTCAAGCAACCCATCTCATCAATTCTGCCCTCTCCTCTCCTATCTGATCCTAAACTGTTTACAATGTCCTCAAGTCTGCTTCCTTTAAGGCTGTGGTAAAAAAGAAAAAGCCCTTTCTATCTGTTAAATATAGAAAACAGAGGCTAGCCTTTGCTCTTAAGTATCAAAACTGGACTGTAGAGGACTAGACTAGGGTTATTTGGTCAGATAAAACCAAGCTTAACAGGATTGGGTCAGATGGAAGAAAGTATGTATGAAAAATGGCAGGTAAGCCTTTACAGGACAGGAAGATATAGAAAATGATACAGTTTGGAGAAGATTCCTTGATGGTTTTGGAATGTATGGGCTGGAATTGTATTGGAATCTTGGCAGGGGTAGAGGGCCATATGAATGCTGAGCAGTATGTCTCCATTTTGAAGTGTAATCTGCTTTATAGCATGGAAAACTCTGGTATTTCTAAGGAAGACATTATCTTTCAACAGGATAATGACCCCAAGCACTCCTCCAAAAAAGCTCAGGAATGGCTTGAATCTCATGAAATCAAGCTTCTGGATTGCCCCCCACAATCTCCAGACATTAGCCCTATTGAACATGTCTGGCAAATTCTGAAACAAAAGCTCAACAACTATTCAAGACGAGCTAGAGAAGTATGAAAACCTTGGAAGAGGATTGCAGTGAAGTGGGGCACAATCGAGGCTCAGAAGGTCAAATATTAATAGAAGGTATGCTCACAAGGCTAGAGGCAGTGATTAAGGCTAAAGAAAGACACACTAAGTACTAAAAGTATAAAATTGGAATGATGCTCAAATAAGTGTCCCAATGACATGTCATTTTAAAATGGCTGTAACTCAGTGGCATGACAACTGAATCACATGATCCAAGTGGGGTTAGAAAGCTCAGAGTAAGTACTACCTTTGCTCCTGCAAGTGTTTGGCCTTGTTTAGTTTTCTTTACTAGCAATTAACCAATCTTTTCAAAATGCACCAACATTGGGACACTTTTTTGAGCCACTGTATATATGATACTCATTTTACCATGGATTTCCCAAGCTAGACCTTCCCTTTATACACCTCAATACACTGGGTCTTTGTTCCATTCCTAGAATCCCTCAACTCTCTGAGACCTTGTTGCACTCTTGAGGTAATGCTGTTCACAGTGAAACCCTTGAACCTTAGTGATGATCAACTGCTGAGTCCTCAAACTCCTTCAATGCTAGATCATTGAAATTGAGCAAGGAGAACACCTTGTTCACCTGAAACCCTTAAACCTCATTCTCATGAAATGGCTTGCTGCATTCCCCTCAAACCCTTGACCCTAGACCCACCTTAGGGGCTGTGCTCAACCTCTACCTGAGATAAGCATAACAGTATGACTCAGTATGCTAATCTCACTTGACTGACAATTTGTTGCATTTTGATTTGTCCTCATCAATGTGGTGGATTCAGGTAAGTGGCAGCTCACCTGGAAGTGGCATGGATGGCCTGGATACATGCACTGTCTTGAGCCTGTTGCAATTATGCTGTGTCTTCAAGTTTGTGTCAACTTGTTTTAAGTCATGCTGTGCACTGCTCAGTGCACCCCCCATTCCCATTAGTTTTCCATCTCTCAGGTTCTGACTTCATTGGTTCAGCGCTGTTGACTGTCACCATTGCCTTCTGACTCAGTCTCCTCAAGATCTTCCAGCTTCACATCTTGACCTGGTACATTCATTTCATCTCAAACTTGCTGCTTCCTGATGCTTGCAGAGTGTTTTCATGGCCTGTGGACATCACCTGGTATGTGCAGTTCACAATTCAAGCCATCTGCTTCATCTTAAGCTTCTCAAGCTCCTTCAGGTGAATCCTTTACCTGCTTTCATTCCAACTCTTTGAACTGACATTCTGATGTGTTTTATAGCTTTTTTGGCATTTTTCTAAAGTTGTGGGCACAGCTGGATACTTCCACCATTGTCATTCATGTATTCAAGTCAACTGGGACCATTCAAGATGAGTCCACCCCTTCTATTTGCTGAGTGTCACATGTGTGTAGTGAAGCATTCTTCATTGCCTTATGTCAGTTCCTGCTATCCTCAGCATGGCTAAATTCTCCTAACATGCTTGCTTTATTGCTGTGCTCTAGTAGAGCCCACTCTTCATCCCTCAATAATTTGATCTCATTAATCCACTCATCAAGGTCATCCTGATCTTCTGTACTCTCTGCATTCTCAATAATTGTCTAAAGATCCTTGATCTCCATGTTTTCTGCAAGGTTCATCAGTTCATCATTTATCTGTGATCACCCATTATCCTCAGCCTTCTTTGGTAAGTTAAACTCTTTTATCAATGTTTTGGCTATCAAGTTCATGACATGTAGGAAGCAGCATGTTCTCACTGAGGTACCTTTGCTCTCACCTGCTGACTGCTTGACTGGTGTTGCATTAACCTCTTAAACATCAGAATCTACCCACAACTGTTTAGCTTTGAATGTACAGTGAGCTCAAAAACCCTTTCAATGTTGGCCTCGTGTGTAGTGTGTGATGCATACTGCCTAATCCTGTGGGAATTTCACTTAGCTTTGATAGAGGTATCAATAGCACATACTCTTGGCTACAAAATAAGTCCATGAGTCATGTGGTAGAATTCACACAGTGTTGAGATATGGCCATTTTAAAACAGTGATGTCATTGAAAGAGTTTTTGCACTTTTGCATTGATAACCAGGATCATGGTTATATAATAGAATAATTGGCTTTAATTGCTTGTATAAACAAAGATATACATTCCAATAGTATGTCTGAGTTTAAAATTTTTCACACACCCCTTAGTTTTCAACCCCCATCATGGTTAGATCCCTCGCCCTTACTCAACAAAATTCTATCCTTTCTCTGCTTGATGCTGGCCAATCTGGTGAAATCATTTCCAAGGAGACTTCTTTATCCCTTCTATATATAGACTTCACTTTGAGAGTCATTCTACCCTTATCAAAGCCATGGGAGGCCCCCCTTGCAAGCTTTTCCCTACCAACATTTGCCATGCCCAATATCTTATCACCTTTGGCAAATCTGAAAATGCTGTCCAAGTGACCAAATCCCTTACTAACATTATCAACTAAACCCTCTCTGCCAGTACTGTCTGTCTTTACTTTGAAGAAATCTGGCTGTAATCAAATTCAAACATCCCATTCTCTCTGCTAGATATCACATAGCTTGTTTGGACCTTGCTTATGCTTACAAGAATTGAACTCTGGAGGACTGAAAGAAGGTGTTGTGGTCAGATGAGATCAAAATCAATCACCTAGCATCAGCTGGGCACAAATGGGCATGGAAAAAGGCAGGTGAGGGGCTCAGTAATAGGCTGGTGCAAGGAACTCTTAAGTTTGGGAATGGTTTTTTGATGATGTGGGGCTGTGTGACTTGGAAGGGGGTGGGACTGTTAAGACCAGGTCTTCTCTGCTCAAACTCTGGTCAGAGATCATAGGTTGAAGGGAAGGAATGCCAGAAATGGCTGGAGAACCAGAGGGTCATGTTCAGAGGGATGAAGGCTTGGCACATGACTTATGTGTCATGTCTTTGCACTGTCATGGCCTTCTTGGTCAGAGACACATCAGAGGAACTCAGAAATAGATAGGAGAAGAGAGTCTAAGGTGATATTTAGGCTAAGGTTATCTACATACAAAGTTGAAGTATATATACATACATATGTCAGAGGAACTACAGATTAGTAACAGAGGGCTATGTAGATATATAAGACAGAGGTCAGATATGTAAGTGCCAGAGCTGTGCTTGAGGTCAGGAATGAGCTGGAGCTGTGCTACACAGCATTGAAGGAAACAGAGAGCAAAGCTAAACTAAAAAGGAAACAAGAGGGAAATGTAATGTTACATACAATAGAGGTCAGGAGAAACAGAGTTACATATTGACAGAGTTTGTACCAGAGGAAGGAGCAGAGTTGTCATGCATATGACAGAGACTTTCCACCAAGATTGATGGTAGGATGAATGATGACCTTTAACTTCTGATTTTGAAAAATGAACTTTAGCAAACTCTGGAGTATTATGGTTTCAATGATCCTGATATCATTTTTAGCAGGATAATGACCCCAGGCATACCTGCAAAAGGGTCAAGGAGTGGTTAGAGGAGCAGAAATTTAGAACTATGGTCTGGCCTGCATAGTTTCTTGACCTAAACCCTATTGAGAACCTCTGGAGTTATCTGAGAAGAAGACCTGCAGGGCTGTCAGGATCCATACTCCTCCAGGGCTTCATTCAACAGAGGTCCAAGGGGTATTGGTCAACTCTGGGGCAAAAGGATGCTAGATGGGCTGGAGGTCCAATGGAGATGGGACAGAACAACATGCAGAGGTGATGAAGGTGGAATGGGGCAGAGATAAGGGATTGTGGGGGTAAGGACTTGGCACAGGACTTATTTGTCACACCCTTGCCTACTATCAGGTCCTTATTTCAGAGATGAAAGGGACAAGTGAAGAGAATAAAGGGGAGAGGAAACTTCATTGGAATTGGATGAAGTTAGAGGAGTGAGAATCAGAGTAATAACATTATTAACATCATTAAATGATGTCAATATTCAAACTGAGGAATACATGAGGGGACCACAGGAGTTATATACTACAGGATCAGATCAGAATCCAGAATGGAGAATGGAAGAGACCATATGTAAAGGTACAATAATGATCAGAGGTCACAGGGCACTGAGGGGCAATGTACATAGGATAAAGGAATGGAATGTAAGGAATAATCATAGGAATGGATCATAGGACTAGAGAATGGAGCATACATAAAAGGATACAAGATCTGGGCCAATTATAATGGGTCTGACAGGAAAAGAGGTTCTGGTATGAGAGGTCCAATGAGGGGTAGGACAGAGTCCTTCAGAGGAGACCAGAGATGAGGAAGTCAGAGTTGGAGGTGGCATAGGGGGTATTGGAGGGGGGTTAGGAGGTGCGATGATAGGGGTTAGGATGGGATATGACAAGGGCATAAAAAACCCCCTAGTGAAATTTATAAATTGTATGAAAGGGTCAAACAGAAGTGGGAGGGAATATCACTTGAGGAGTGTCAAAAACTAATTGAAAGCATACCTAGAAGGATTCAAGCAGTGCTTAAAGCAAAAGGAGGCTATACCAAGTAATAATACTCAAATACCCTTGTGAATGCAAAAGTGCAAAAATCCTTTCAATGACATCACTGTTTTAAAATGACCATATCTATGCACTGTGTGACTTCTATCACATGACTCAGAGACTGATTTTATAGTCAAGAGTATGTACTATTTATAACATCATCAAAGCTAAGCGAAATTCCCTCAGGGTTAGGCAGTGTGCATCACACACTACACATGAGGCCAACTTTGAAAGGGTTTTTGAGCTCACTGTAGAAATCAATACATCTTTTTTCTCACTAAGTATGGTCATCTGCTGATGGGATAATATGAGTACAATACCAGCAGATTTGTTAGCAGGATTTTGTAATGGTGACTGGTTGGACACAGTGAACCTAGAGTGGCTGGCTGGTGGTGCCTCCTTGACCATAGCCAGTATCTTTTCTGTGGGACAAGATATCCATTTGAAGCTCATGGTGTGCTTGGATCAAGATACACAGTGTATTGATGATATCTCCACCCAAAATAAAGTTAAGTCAGAAAGTAAAGTTTAACATTGACTTATACCAACCACAGGTACAGTATCCATGGATAAAGGGGGTTCATGGATCTCAACAGAACAATCCATACCTGTACCCATGAGTACCCATACCTATAATTCATGGTGGGTAACTCATATCTGTGCAGATCCCTGCTAAGAGAGGGCTCAGCAAGTTTAATGTCCAGTCTCCTGACCACCAGCATCAAGCCCAATCATGGGTTGTGGAGATCAGATAGCCATGCAAGCATGACTGAAAAAACAGGCCAAGTGACAAGCACAACAATTAAGATAAGTCTCACATGAACTGGATTACCATCCCTTCAGACATGGCAGAGTGTGACTAGGGCCACTACAAACCTCCTTCCCTAAGATAGGGCTCTGTTTTGTAGCAAGTTTCGAGCTGGCCTGAGTACCATCCAAAAGCATATCCATATGACCCTTTGATACCATTTGCCACATGGGGACTTCTGGACTGTACTTTCCAAAGAATACATCTAACTAGAGGTGACACCATAACTTGCCTTTTCGCCAAAGGGGATTCCCTGGTGCAGACTTTGACTAGCATGTCCAAGTGACACTTTCACCTCCTTTGCCAGGGGAGGACTTTGTCGAGCAGCAGGACATGCCATTTGGACCACCCAACACAAGTGTGTAAGCCACTGTGGACTTGCTGTGTGTTGGGCATTGGAACGGCCCTCCTTTCATCATGACTGAACCATGGAAAAATCACGGGCAGTTCCCGTAAGGTCGTGGGGAAATTTTACAAAGTCAACATAACAATTTCAATTGAGACAAGATATTCCGAACATTGCATGACGAACGACTGCAGCTCCGTCCAAAATGTCATGATACAAGGCTCATACAAGATAAACAATCATTCTGTGCAGTGTAGTTGATCATGAAAAAGAATCGAAGCTGACTTTCCACATATGTTACCATGCCATCTTGGCGACAATCGACTGGAGACGGAGTGAGATGACATCATCGCAGGTGCGTAAACACGACTCACCTTGGGGTACGTCCGGACGACCAGCTTGCGGAGTTCATCGACAATCAATATTCCAAGCGCAAAGGCGAAAGGGGGACCCCAGAACATGGTAGGGATGGGTGTGGTATTGAAGACCGACTGGAGCCCAGGGCCATAGAGGTTGACGACAGCGATCAGAGCTGTACCAATCATCGAGATGGGCACGATCCGGTTTTGCCTTGGTCCCCAGAGAGGGTTCGATTGCAGGAGCGAAACTCTCCTATTACGGATGGCGAGAAGACAACCGTATTGAATGAACACCATGGTCACGTAGCTATTCCCAGTCAGCTTTCAGACAATCGAGGAGAAAGGAACAACTTACTAGACACACTGCCCAGTGTTGACGAGGTTGGTGAGTTCTGCACTCGACTTGCCCTGCCAACCATTGCCCCACTGGTTATAGACGAGAATGACATCATAGAAGCCGAGACCATTCTGATCCATATACACGAACCACATGGCCATACAGCAAGGCCATGCCATGAGCCCGAGGAACTAATTGACGATAAACCCGTGCTCTTGGAATATACGTAATGACTAACCAGGTAGATTTGGAAGAACAGCCGCCAATCTGTTAGGCGATCCCTCCTGGCGTTCCTTGGTTTTCGCACCATGAGGTCAGCCTCTGCCTTCTCGTACATCAAAGAGATAGACATGACAACGTCGTTCGTGATCGAAAAACAAACTTGTAGGTAGGAGCTCAAAGGAATTTGCATTCCCAACAAGACATTGGCGAGGACCGCCATAAATTCAGTATACGAGCCGACCTTGCGAGGGCAGATAAGTCTCGAGTCAGGTAGCAGTTCAAATTGCGACTTACGGGCATGAGATAGAGTGTCACTTTCTTCAGGTTGTCAAACACCAAACGACCCATTTCAATGGCCACAGGGATGGACGCAAAGTCATTGTTGAGCAAAATGAGTGCAGCTGACCATCGTTCGCGTCAACCAGGAATTTCACCCAGGACATGGGAACAAGACTCACCAGCCTCCTTTGCAACATCACTTCCACTCCCCATGGCAACACCGATGTCAGAGACCTTGAGCGCGGGTGCATCGTTGACACCATCGCCAGTGACTGCGACAGTATTGTCCCCACGTGCCTTGATGTTCTCCACAATCGACATCTTCTGATCAGGAGTCGTACGCGCAAACACGATTTCGTCATATGTCCCGACGACCACGTTCCAGTCTGCCTGAGTAAGAGTGGCAACATCTTCGCCGGTCAAAACGAGGGAGCGGAGACCATCATCACCAGAGGGCTTGACCAAGTGTGGAGAAATGTCCGCTGGATACCTGGCGACACCCGCGCGAACTTCGTCTATCGTATCGACACGTTCCTGGCTGACGATACCCACCTAGGTAACCAGCGTATCAGCAAGAGAACAGACACGTGAGCACGTGGCGACGCACCTGACGAGCGATAGAAACTGCGGTCAATTTGAAATCACCGGTGACCATGAAGACCCGGACACCAGCTCTCCGAATGACGTCGATGGCAACCGGAACATCGGGCCGAGGAGGGTCACGGATACCAACTAAACCAACCAATGTCAGACCATGCATTTCCGCGTACATGAGTCCTTCTAAATCGCTCGGAGGTATGTCGGACTTGAATACCTCGAGTCGTTTGCGGCACCTGTACTATCCCTGAGTGAAGGGATTGCCACGTGCAACGATGGACTTACAATGCAAGGACACGCTGGCCTTCGTTCGACCATGCGCTCTGGAGCACGGAAAGCTGTTCCCTTGCAGCATCATCGAACGGCACGACAGAGCCATCAGACTTCATAACGTCGGTGCAGGAGAGGAACAAGATGTCGGGAGCGCCCTTGGCGAAAAGCCAAATGTTGCCGTTCTTTTCGGCCTCACCATCGACCATGTTGTTGATCTCGACGACCGAAAGCATCCATTTGTTCTTAGAGTTGAAAGGGATTTCAAAGAGACGTCTAGATTTTTCCAGGAGGGAAGGGGAATTGATGTCGAGACTGGGGACTGACAATGCCTCAGAGAAGCGGAGGAGGGCAGTGTCGGTAGGATCTCCCTTTATGACACGCTCTGAAACTGGGCGGGCGGCAGTAGCAGCGTCGAACTTGGCGCCGTTGCAGAGTCTAGTGATCTTGTGTATAGCATCAAGACCAGCGTAGGTCTTGGGCTCAGGAAGTCCTGCTACTCGCTTCTCAATCTCGTCAGCTTTCACGGACCCATCGAGCAAAGCGACAGATGCGACAGCCTATTTGGTGAATTAGTGCATCAATAACCCAGTGATCCCAAGCAGGCGCACCATCTTTCCGGCAGTCAGAGTACCAGTTTTGTCCGAGCACAAAACAGATATACAACCAAGAGTTTCGATTGTCGCCAAGTTTTTGACAAGGACATGTCTCTTAGCCATGCGACGTGCAATCACAGTTAAGGAAAGAGCGACGCAGACAGGGAGACCCTGACGATGATAGGGATCAACGTTTGTGTACTACACCATTTTAACAGCAAACCTCACCTGAGGTACGAACGCTGTCAGGCATCCGATAGAATTGACAATGGCACCACTAATATTCTCATATCCCGGATAACTCTTGCGAAGCCAGACGCCGAACAGAAGGAGCGAAAGACAAAACAACGATAGAGCTACAGTGGAGATGACCTTGGTGAAGAACCAGATTTCCCTTTGGATGGTCGTTAATTTGAATTTTGTCTCACCGGACATGCGAACCAGGCGTCCCATAACGGTACGATCTCCGGTGGCGAATACTACACCATGACAGTTGCCCTGTGTAACAAAGGTGGAGGTCAAGGCCAAATTACGAGTCTCAAGAGCATTGTCCGAGGTAGAGTCGAGAGACCCCGGGATCATGTCACTATCGCGCAGATCAGCACCATGGCATCTCACGATAACCAGATTGATCCCACCTTTCTCCGGTAAGAAGAGACCGATCAAAGCGTAAATCAGATGACATCTGAACGATCCTGAGATCTGCAGGTACACGATCGCCAGTGGAGAGCACGACGATGTCGCCAACAACAATGTCATTAGCATGAATGAGTTGTTGATTGCCATCCCGGATGACTGCAGCCTCCTGGGCAATGAGAGATTTGATGGACTTCATAATGCGGTTTGCGCTCCAGTCTACCAGAGCATAGAAACTGGCTGAAATGACGATGACGAGCATCTATGAGGGCATTGGATTGAGAAGGCAGAAGAGGGGTCATAGATGAGACGCTTACGAGGAGAACAGCGACACCGAGGTTAAAGGCCTGCGGAGGTTGGCCCAAGGGTTTATAGGAGAGCTGAAGGTCTTTCATTACTGACGGGAAGGGGGACAGACATGAGAGGTGAGACGTACGATTGTGACGATGAACGCAATCCACATGAGGAAGTTGAAACCTCCAAAGACGTAGTTGAGCGCCTTCAGCCAGTACTTGGTGGGAGGGGGGCTAATGATGTTTTTCCCATCTTTGAGTCGGCGTTCGACAGCAACAGACTCGAGGCCGACGGCGGGACTACAGGAGTAGCGGACATAGACCTCGTCGGCTGGGATGAGGTGGACGTCGATGGCAGCAATGGCATCCGCAGGATCTGCAGACTTCTTGGACTTTGTGGCTGCTCCAACTTTTTCGTCAACACGAATGGAAAGTGTGCGGTATCTGGTGGTCCATAAGTGACATTACAGCGGTGTGGATGTGGAGAGAAGCAGCACCCTATCTGGATCCCATAGCGTCCCTGGCCATCCGCCGACTTCCGTGGGCTGCCCTCGCTCACTGATGTAGACTTTTCCATGGCAGACACACAAGCTGGCGGGGGAGAGGCTTTATCTTTTTCTACCGCCCACTTTTTTTCTCATAGTCAACATCTGAGCTGATTTCGCCATTGAGTTGGGCGCTGGTGCGCTGATTTTGCCATTCCGCCGCGATATCGTCACTAATCAACTGTCAGTGTAAATTTGACTTTCCACTCTCACTCTCAGGTACTCCTCAGGCCCGGTGATGAGGATCGAGGCTCGCTTGTTGTCCGCCTGTACGGAATACCAACCCATCACAGATTTCCCATCCCACAGAATTCCGCGTCATCCGGTCCGAAGCTAGTGCATGTTCGTGTTCTGACCGGGGATCACACATTCCGCTTGTGGCAAGATAAGCCGTCACCATGTCAACTCAACGTCCCGATGACGGGCCGCCTGGCTGTCTGTCAGAATGGAAAGCCAGGTCCCCGACATGGGCAATGAACCGGTTTTCGGCGACTTTGTGAGCGCCAGCCCCCTGATGGCATACAAAGGCGAGACCACACAGCTGTCCAGAATGATTCGTTCAACGGATCAAGGTGGACAGTGTCGGTGAACCAAGTCACGTGTGCAGGTTGCCAAGCAGTCGACGACCTGTTCAAGTGAGCGCCCAAGGATAACGTGTGCACACGCCTGCGATACACAGTAGAGATCACTCTACTGCACACAGCAAGGGCGCGCATTCACGACAGAGTAGTGTACCGATCAATAGGGAAAATAATTTCAGTGAGATATTGAGGGAAGTTCTGGAGGGAAGGGAAGGTTTTGATGGGAGCTCCGTCGCAAGAAGTTAGCTGCCGTTATTGAGAGGATTTATACGGTATTTCCTCGCGTGCCTGGTCATTTTCTCCAATCGATTGGGTGCCTGACCCTATCTTAACGGGGTGTGTTCATGTTGGAAATCCCCCTCTGTAGCAGACTGCGGCAGGTCAGGGCTAGCCTTATCATTATTGACACTACTCCTGTGCCAGCTTCATTATCGATCAACCATGTGCCCAACCAGCCCGTTCCCGCTCATGTTTTACCTCCAAGGGATAGTTACTGGAGTGTAAACTAATTACCTTGCCGCATGGACTGTCACCGCTCGTATGTAGACCATAATACCTCCATGACCTCCGAACGATAACAGTGACATCCTATCAAAGTCCCTGTAGTATTTCCGGTCATATCGCACTTCTAGGGTTCACTAAAACATGCATTTGCGGCCGTTGCGATATGATTTTTCCATCGATCCGCATAAGGCTAGACGGCTCAACATGCACATGACGTGACTGGCGCTAACAGTATGAGTTCCGTTGAGTTCGACAGAATTGGACCCGTTATTCGATAGCCTGCGCGAACATCGGTCCATAGATAAGACAGGATGCGTGATATGTCTTTGATTGGAACAATCCGAAGTCATGATAAGCGATCATGATTATATCACGGCCATCGTAGGACGTCTGTAAACCGACGGATTTCAGGTCTGCACCGTAAGCTCTTGACGAACTACACGATCGAGACCTGCGGATCTCGAGCTCTGGGCGTAGGGTTGCTGATCGGGACTGTCTTCGCCACAAACCAACTTGGCCTGATTTTTGACTAAAGTTTGGCCGAAGGACATGGCCTGCGGCATTCGGTGCCAGCTTGGCAATCCACGAATCGAGTGTCTCGGATCTGCGATTATCAAGTGCTGTACGCGAGTTTCCAGGAGCTTGTACACCATTCGGATGCTGTGAGCCATCTTATACAGGGCAGATACAGAATCCTGTTCGAAAGTGGTTCTTTCGATGTACATGACCCGCGATTCCAAGCTGAGACCAGGTCACAATAGGATGGTTTCTTCCAGAATTTATCGTCTCTAGGTGCTTCTTCGTCAGAAGGATTGAATCATGATGGGGTATTGACCCGGACGGCGACTTTCTAATCAACGTTCACTGGAAGCTAATGCCCATGATTATGCTGCCTCCATAATGATGACAAAACACGTCCAGATTGGCATCTTGCTGGACTTTTGATCGGCTCAACAAACAGCGAGACACTCTGAGAGAAAACCGTCAAAAAAGTCCTGTGCAAGTTTGGAAGAGGGTAGTAACCTGTCAGGTCCCCAAATGCATATGTAACCCATATGGCGCGATAGAGTCGTAACGATAAGATCCTCGGACCTCAGATCATCATGTACCAAAAATCCTTTCAGCGTACATCACAACCAAAAAAAGATATCGTACCAGCATGTGGACAACAACACAGGTATACCTTGATGGTGTTTGTTCACTAAGATCAGAAACATCTTTGATATGAGTGTCAGCTTGAAGTGACGTAGTGAGCAGACGGTGCGTTGCATTGCGTAGCTATTTCTGATTGGCCCAATGTAACAGACATAAATCCCACTGGACGGATATTGGAATTTGGTTGCTTGGTGTGCTGCAGTGAGACGTCACGGTTTTGATTCAATAGCACATCAAAGTTATTGTCGCTGATAACGTCAACGTCCCCAATCTGCAAACCGTCCCGCTTATCATGGTCCGGAAGTTCATCCCTGGGCTTGGGAAACCATAACGGACACCTTTGAGCTCCCGCCAGAAATCTTGGGCGCACATCGTGAGAGGACTCGAAGGAAAATATTTTGAACTACGTATATGTAACTGATTATCGATCAAGATGGGGTTGGAGGCCCTAGGAATTGAAGCTTCGTGGGCTGAGTGAGTATACGTATGGCACACTAGCACTTGCGCTAGCAGTGACATTGACACAGTGTCCGTGGTTTCAAAGGATTATATGGTAGTACTAGTAGGCGACATCACGTGACTGCACGCGTCGCAACCAACAACACCGAATTGCCGACCCTAAAGTGCGACGCGCCTTTGCCTCATACGATCACCATCTCCGAACACGTTGAGCAATGCCTCCTAAAGCGACTGGCGGAAAATCAAAGACAGGTGCGCCCGACCAGGGTGGTGCCGCAGGTTCCGGCGCGGCTGCAACGCCCCGTACGATACAAACGCGGAGCCAAAAGGCTGGGCTCCAGGTACGTCTACCCCTTATTTTCAATTCGCCTTGTGTTTACGCGCCAGACTAGTTCCCCGTCGGTCGTATCCATCGTTATCTAAAACAACGCACACAACACAATGTGCGGATCGGCGCTAAGGCTGCAGTGTACACGAGCGCGATCCTAGAGTACCTCACGGCCGAGGTGCTAGAACTGGCAGGTGCGTCGCACGTGTTTCTTATGCCGTCTCTGTTGTTGACTCGCTACTTCCATGTAGGCAACGCATCCAAAGATCTTCGCGTGAAACGTATAACACCGCGGCACTTGCAACTGGCGATTCGTGGCGACGAGGAACTTGATATTCTCGTGCGCGCCACGATCGCAGGGGGTGGTGTCCTTCCATTCATTCACAAGAGTCTCACGGCTAGCTCGACCAAGAGCAAGAAGCCCGAGGGCCAGTGAACAGGGCTTGGCTACTTGAGAAGTGGATGTGTTTCGTTGGACGGTGACCTTGGCTCCTTAGACGTCGATGAAAATTATTGCGCAGCTCCTCGATTGATCTATTGGTCCTTCATGTAGTATGTTATTGAACGTGTATGCCAGCATTGTTATTTGTTTCGAATGAGACTCCTGCGGCGTGACTTATCGACAACAACCAATGTCATTTCACACTTGCCACTTCCCCGATGATAACACCATCACGAGAGAGATGTCTGAGTCTATGACTCACTTGAAGCATTTTTTCGCGTGATTCTTTGGCTCGCCTGACTCAGATCTGCTGAACATTTCACGTTCTGTTTCGGAAGGCTTTAGCGAAGACTCCCATTAGACGGGAGCCCCGTGTACGCTCTGGAATGTCGATTGACTGATAGTTACACCTCGGGTACGATCAAACATGTGTCAAAAACAGGGTATGTACACACATAGGCATACACAAATTCCGCCTTGGGAAATAAATAAGGTTATCCAACGCGTCCGGTAAATGAAGCAGCTCCGGGCTGGCTCGTGAATTTATCACCCTTCACGTTTTGGAAGAAATTCTCACCTTGCTTGAGCCTTGCAAAGCGTTGTAATTAAAGTCGGTGTTTAAGACCCTTGTTAATAAGTACCTCAAAATCTGTTCTGAGAGTTCGTCGGTATCATAGATCCATGGTCACGGTTCTTCCGTGGAGGCCCACGGAATTCTGAGCCTGCATCCGTTCACTTTTTTTTTTAACATCCGACTTCAAACGCTGGTGTCACGCCGGGAGCACTTCATGTCCTGGACCTCGGCGAATGCCCGTGATTCAAGCTCTCATCCCCAACTAGTAGGGAAATTCAGCCGAGGTCGAGTTTTCTTCCAGTCGTCAATAGCAACAACTCACATTGGATTTTATAAAGGGCAGATGATGCTGCCGTGATGCTGTTTGCTGGCAGGACTTCGACTCGCAGATCCGCCGCAACGTGTTTGACATGTACCTGCATTTTTTCCCTGCTCTCCCCATCACTGCCATCGTTGCAGTTGTTGCCGCCAGCCAACTTGAGGACCGTTCGACGCCTTGCCAGGGCTATGCCGGCTCAATTCCCATGTGCTGTTCCTATTCGCCCCCGGATCTATCAGATCATATACCCATAGTGAGATTCGCCCGTCATTCATAACATAGTATATTCCAGCCAACGACGGTGCATGAGGTTGTCAAGAAATGCCGTCCTGCGTTACGTAGGACATCAACAAACCAGCCAACGTGCCAAGGTCACCCTACCGGACCCTCCCTCCAATGCTGCAAGCAGGTGAGTGATAACCGTGCAAGTGAAATAGAGTGACATTGATGCCCCCTCACCATCAGGTCCACAGGCGGAAGATACAATGCGTACGCTTTCAAACGGGTGATACTCTGTCCCCGAGCCCCGCCCCTTTGCAGCCTTCCCAGGGTCCATCAGAGCATTGCCAAGGCTTCCCTGGCTCAGTTCCCATGTGCTGTCCAGTTCCATATTCGCAGTACTTTGCCCCGAATCCATTATTTATAGTGAGATTTGCCCGTTCTTCATAACTTAGTATATTGCAGCCAATGACGGTGCATGCAGCCTCAGGTTATTGCGCGCTGCCGTCCTACAATGCAGCAGGTAGGGTGTGATCCCTTGGGTTCCCGTCCCTTCCTCCAATGCTGCATTGGAAATGTGAGTAGTAACCATACGAGTGAAATAGAGTGACATTGATATCTCTTTGCCAGGTCCAGAACCCGAATGCACTCTGCGCATCCTTTCACACAAGTAGTGGTCTATTTTAGAGCTTTCCTAGTGTGCAACTTGCCAGGGTTGCCCTGACTCAGTTCCCTTGTGTTGGCCTCTGAGTGGCCCCCTTGTACATATCATGTAACAGAGGCTAAGTCTGTAGATAACTATGATGTACAATCTTACCCCAAGGTAGACACACTCTCCCTTTCCCGAATGGTACGGACGTACCATCACAATGTAGCACGTTACTGCACGAGTTAAACAGTACACCTGGACCACCCTTGACGAGCATCCAACCCGGATGTTCGTTTTTCTCGTCGTTTGGAACCGTGGTAGTCAAGGCCCATTTGTAGTGAGAGTTGAAGGGGATGTTGAGACACTTCGTCCAACGCCGTAGGAGCATCGATCCCCAGACTCGGAGCGGAGTCCCTCAGAGAAGCGAAGGAGTGTGGTATCTGTTGGGTCGCCCTTGGCGGTACGTTACTCGATTGGCTTGTCCAATGTGATCACGTCGATTTCGCGCTGTTGCATAGTCGCGTGATTTGGTGGACGTCTTTGAGACTGGGAAAACTCGATGGCTCCGAGGCTTTCGAGACTTTGTCATGGATTTCGCGAGAGCAGAAATGAGTGTCAAGAACGGTGATTTTCTCCAGCATCTAGAATGTTGGATGATCGATAAGGACACAAAGACGCAACTCTGTTTCGCCATGACGCACCATCTTTTTTGCCGTGAGGGTACCTGTCTTGTCTTGTCAGAGCACAGGACAGACATGCACCCAAGGGTCTCGATGGTCGCCAAATTCTTGACCAAGACAGAATGCTTTGCCGTGCGGCTAGCGATGACAGTCAGCAAGAGTGTGACACAGATCGGCAAACCCTAGGAAACAGGGGTCAGGCGGAGAAAGACAAATGATAAGGGGACGTACCTGAGGAACGAAGGCAGTGAGACAACCGATCGAATTCACGATGGCAGAGCTAGTCGTATCGTAGCCAAGGAACGTCGTCCGCAGCCAAACGCCATACAAAGGGAGTGAGAGGAGAAAAAAGAAGAGCACGAAGAAGGATATAATCTGAGTGAAAAACCAGACCTCCTTCTGAATTGTTGTCAGCTTGAACTCTTCTCGTCGGACATGGCGACCAAGCGGCCCATCACCGTCCGGTCTCCGGTGGCGAACGTAACACCAGTGCGGGTGTCCTGAGTTGCGAACGTCGAGTTCAGGGCGAGATTACGGGTTTCGAACGCATTGTCTGACGTTGCTGTCAAGACACCGGGGATCATGTCGCTATGCTACTCTTAGCCCAGAGATATAGATGGACCCACCTCTCACCAGTGAGCAGGGAGCGGTCAAATCGAAGATCAGAGGAGGAGGCCTCACCCAATCTGAATGCCATACCCGGAGATTCTGTCCCACCCGGAGGCACACATCCCTCGAGCAGGCGTACTCGCCAAAACGGGGTGGGGCCGTAAGTATTAGTCATGCATGGGTGTCTGGCGACGCGTGTCCTCAGGCGCTCCGTCGTCTCTCCTATCATGACCGAGGCTGCCAAAATCCGAGTCTTTGCGCAATTCCCAGTCAAGTTGGACCCCGGTGTGGATATCCTATCTTCTGAATGGAACTGGGTCGATTGCCTCACATTTCAAATCAACACCCTCAACAAGCTTCAGTTCTCACAAAAACCCTACAAATGGATCCGCTTTGCCATAGGAGTTGTTGTTGGAGCACATGGTCACCTTTCGTTCAGTCCTGATTTGCCAACCAACATAATAGACTATGATGCTCACCTCCCATCCGACACTGTTCATCTGTACTATCACATCTGTGATGCAGAGAAGCAACAAATGTTCCCAGCTGATCCTGATGTGTTTCACACTACCATCGCATCCAGTGTCACCACCCCCCAGAGAGATCGGTTTCGCAGCTGTGTTATCAGGCAGGATAGACATTGTGTCTTAACAAGATATCCGAGCAGCTGTTGTGATGCTACACACCTCCTACCCCATCACAAGGGTAATGAGGTGTGTATCTTTTACTCTTGTCCTTTTCGGACTGACTATATTCCAGTACATTCAAACTTGTACAACATCGCAGTCGAGATCCCAATGGAAAAGACATTATGTGTGAAATCAATGACACTTGAAATGGCATTCTTTTAAACAAAATCTCTCATGTCCACTTTGGCAGAAACATTGCCTTCTTGATGGTATGTAGATACTTTCACAGCATTTGACTAGAGTCTGATGGTTTCAATGGATAGAAACCTAACTTTGCCATGGATACAGCTGACATTGACCCTGCCAAACCACTGTCAGAGAAAAGGTGTACTGCACATTTATTTGTTCCAGATAAACAAAAAATTTTTGCAGACACCACAATCCCTTCAGGATCTCCAGTTGAAATGTCTGACACTGCTGATGACTTCCCCCCTACTATTCTTTTTGACCTTGTCTATGCCAGTGCTGTAATACATCACTTCTGCTCAGAACCACTGTCAAATTCACTCCAGCAGTGGAAGTCCAAGTTCTACCCCAAAGAGGAGAAAAAGAGGGACAAACAACACCATGAATGTGATGAACACCATGAGCGGTGGGCAGGCCATGCAGGTGTGGACCCCTTAGACATGGTCATGATGCTGCCATATGTTCTGGTGCCAGAGGACCAGCTAGAGGCCTACTTCAGAGAATGCCAGGAGAGAAGGACAGAGAGGGAGCATAGTCACTTGACAGACAAGGTTGTGGGTTGGGCAAAGGATGTTGCAGAGGCATGTCCATGACCTTCTTGAGTTCTGTATTTATTTTCCAACCTTGCAATTGTACAAATCTGAATACTGTCAACCATCTCATTGCCTCTTGGTCATGATTTGGCAACTGCATGGGTATACTCCAGGGTACTGGGCCACAGTTGTGCATGGCAACCTGGTGGCACCAGATACATTGCTCTTCTAGGAATGTATCACAATGGCATGACAACTGATCACAAAATCCCTGGAATTGTGCATGATAGCCAGAAAAAATGGACACCCCCTTCACCTCATGTTCTGCTCTTCCTTTTGACCACCATCATCAACCATTCATTCCTTCTCTCCTTAGCCTTTCCAACCTTCTCCCTCATGCACAGAAGAAAACCATACACAATCCATGAGAAAAAAAAAAAACACCTATATCCTGCAATGACTGTGAAGCACAAAGGTTTTGTGAACTGGATCCCCCAAGTGGCAGGGCATTGTGTCCACTTTTGCCTCCCTGGCCTTCTAGTAACCTGAATGACACACAGCATGAAAGGACATGGCAGTGCATACTTTTGCCTCCCTGGCCATCTGGTAATTTACACAGGCTGTTGTTTCAAACAGGAATGAAACATGGTGTGCATGGTGATGCTGGAATGTGAGATGACAAGAATGGTCAATGGCTATGAATGGTGATGGACATGTTCAGTTCCATCCAGTTCATGAGCAATTTCTCTGAGTGCTGAACCAAACATTGTGTTTGATTCAGCTCAAACTGCAAACATTGAATCAGACATGTATCAAACATAACCATATGTTTAGTTTGCATTTGAATGCATTCAAGTATTAACATTCACATTGTCTACTATCACAGTGCTACATTTATTCAGACATTGTACTGCTGTGGTCATTCATGTCCAACTCAGAATTGTGCTCCACCTCAACCACTGGCACTGCATCCATGTGCCCATTATGATAACCACTTTTCAACATTTGCAGTGCTTCAAAGATGTGAGATGCAAGCTGGTTGTGACAAGGGGTTCTTGTGAGTCCACCAGATGAGAATGCTTGTTCAGATGGAGTGACTGAATCTTGAATGGCAAGATAATCACAAGCCATCCAGGATATTGTCAGATACTGAATTGAATGCTGCTAATCATTAAGTGTAATATGAGATTAAATACAAAGGATATTCACCCCCCACAAATGTACAATATCTCTGCTGACATCTTCTTCAAGTGGGCTTGTGGAATATGAAGTCAGCTTCACATGTGGTGATTTTTTCAGCTCATATGGCATGTTGCATCCATGCATATCCATATTTTATAGAACCAGAGCTAGTAGGCTGAGTGACTAATATTTAAAAAACCAGTGTTAGATTTGCATGAGACAGTGCATATGTGTGTGGTATATACCTTGTTTTGGCTGTGCATCAGTGGCATGATGGCAATGCATGGTAGTATTTGTCAAACTCAAGCAGAGTAAGTGCCAAGTATTAACTTGTTGAAATGGCATGTTGCACTCATCACTGCTTCAAACTTCTTCATTCCAGGCCTTGTAAAGGATTAGAAATGCTATGACTGGAAGCATGACGAGAACCTGCAAATTTCTTGACTGGAAGAAGGAGAGCATGCAGCATCACTTTGGAAGTACTATGAGATGCAATGGATGGAAGGGTAATATCATCATTGATGTCATGAAAAAACTGAATCTTGAAAGCATCCAGTAGTTGCCCATCTAGGTCAACTGTACACTAGAAGTTTGAAGATGACATTTGAATGGGAAAACATGTAAGCACACTGACTTACCTAGGTCCTGTAACTAGGACATATACTGTCTACTCTACTGAATGCTAGTCACTCAGTATTCTACCTTTTGGTGTAATGGCTATGCATGGCGGTTTGGTCACTTACAGAACAAGGCCACTTAGCTTTATATCAGTCATGATGATGCTCCAGGGCTTGATTCACTCCCATTATGCTTGATGGTGAAATGATCTTGCTGAGGACAAGATATATTGGCAGAGGGTAGTCATCCCATCTAATGTTCATAGTTCCTGACTTGGATGATACTTCATGCTATCCAGAAGACTATGCTCCATTTGCTGGACCTTTATACCCACAGTGCATTTCTGGTTTGTTCCTGGGCCCAACTGGTGAACTACTGCATTGTTCAGTAAATGAATCATTAATCATTCAGCTCTCTACTTTCATCATACTGATGCATGATATTATTTATTTACAATTTTTAACAATGATTCACCTGCAAGCAGTTGTTAGAACTGGCCTAAGATGTCCCTGGTGGATAAATGTTCAAACATGTTCACACACAGTCTGAATGCATTCTGAATGTCAAGTCTGGTGGTGAATGTGAATGCAAGTTGGCATTTGATTCAGCACTCCTGCTAAATGTTGAACTGAACTGACATCCAGCTCAGCAAAAGTTCAGTTTGAACTGAAGTTCAGAACTGAACCTGTCCATCACTAGCTGTGAATGCACAGTCATAAAGGAGACAATGGATGTGCCATACAAAACCAATGACTTGTGGGTCCCCATCCTCAATTCCATCCCCATCTGACCCCTCTCATGCACATGTACTCAGAGAGTGGAGGAAATGCAGTGAACTTGTCACTGTAAAACAGCTAGAGATCTCAGGATGAAGTTCTAAGCAAAAAAAAAAAAAAATAGAGTTTGAGTGTAGTTCTTGACCCAAGGGAATTGCAAAGAGGGGAAAGAGAAATGAAGATGACTGTAGGAA
>JBBPTO010000877.1:0-21197 GCA_038094155.1 Pulveroboletus cf. aberrans | reverse complement strand
TTTGCTCATGCTCCCACAGAAGAACCTTTCAATCTTGCTTGCATTCCAGACCCTACCCTGTCCCTAATACCAGAGATGCCATCAAAAAGTCAACAGATTTGCTGTGAGTTTGATGTCATTTTTGTTTCATTGATTCTATGCTCACCAAGCATTCAGAGAAAGACTGGATGAATGCAATCACACCATTCAGCTCAATCTGCAGGAAACACTGGATCTTCATCAACACATCTGTTACACCTGGGACCAATGGGTGAGGTATACTCCCCAAAAATGGATGCAGGACTAATTCCTCATCAACAACAAGCTGCCATGACCATGAGGTACAGTCAAAATCAACCTGCTTGTGTCTTCCCCTATGATCTGCAGGTTATCTTTCAAGAGCAAGACACTTGGAACATGGACAGAGACATGTCCCACATCTGTCTTATGGCCTTTTTCCTTGCCCACCATTTGATGTGAGTGATCCTCATTACTTGGGGATAGTACTATCATTGCTAATTGCCTGGGTTGGTGCATCTGTCAGATTCAAACATGTCCAGGAATGGAGAAATCTGTCTGGCACTATCTTACACAACATTCATGAAGAACTCTTTGATCTTCCTGTCAGTGATCCTGATCATACTGGAGTTGGTCTCTGCCAGATGTGATGCAGTCATGAATTTCCTGTGTATGACAGAGACAGCTTTCATATTCATTGTTGAACACTTTGTGTCTCTGAAGACACTGGGGTGCTCACCAACCTCAGATCCATTGATACCCTCTTTCCTCCAAACAATGAACACCATGGATCCACAGCAGTCTACCATGCCTATCCTCTCACCTTCATGAAGAACTATGGTAACATTCAAGTGAAGAGGATTTCTCTCCCATTTGACTCAGTCATTCAAAAGATCAACCAAGTGCTTATACCTCCCATCGATGAAGAGAATGAGTATGCATATCTTTTTTGTGATGACTTCCAACAGGATTGTTCAGTTGTTTCTAGCATGCACTGTCAAATGTATAATTCTATCATTCATTATTCGTAGAAAAATGACAGGTTTCAGTATGTCCAGCTGGGCCTCAGTACCTCCATGCTGTGTGGTACAACAGCCTACACTGCCATCAGAAAATGACACTTTCAACAAAGAAAATGTTTCTGCCAGGATGGACTTCCACATGAACAGTATGCAAATGTCATCAGAGGTGATGATCAACCCCAGGCTTTGAGGCTGGAACAAACATTTGTCATGGACATGCATTATTTGAGGAACGTTCATCAAAATGAAGAGTAGGACAATATTCATGTTTCTTTATTTCAACATCACACTGATATTGTTTTCATGTCATGAAGCACCATATATACTGAGATCATATCCAAGATTTGTTGATACATTGCCCACCCAGATGTCATGGATCTCATCACAGGATGTGTCCAGCCATTCAAATGGAAGAGTGACATTGTTTATATGAAAAGTTCCACCAACTTGACATCAGGTCATTTCAAATCTGATGAAATGGACAACATACCCTCTGACAAGCCTGATCAAGGTTATCTGGAAGATGCACTTTCAAAAAGGACTTGAGTTGTGAAGTCCTGTTGATCCATACCACATTGAATTCATGTCAATGCTGGAGTGCTGTCTCAACTATGCACATGCTGGGTCTGGAAAAGTGATATGCAAGAAGTTGATGCTACCCTTTTTTCTCTCCTGCAGAATTGTCCATGACAGCACTCCATGTCTGAACAAGCACATGATATCAATGGCAAATCTGGTCATGAATATGATCAACATTGCGATGAGTCTGTGGGCAAGAAATGCAAACAATGAAAGACCATTGATGGGATCATTGTGGGTACAAGAGTTGACTTATGGAACCACTCACACTCAGGCAGGCATCCATTTCTCCATTTCTTAATCACTGCAGACATTTCAGCAGTGGTGCATATTTGCCACCATTTGACCATATGGTCAAATTGTGGCAATTTGGTCTCTTGATTTCAATGACTAATGATTTGTTCGTTTGTATCAACAGCATTCTGAAGTGCACTTCATTGTCATTGATGCACTAGACAATCCTATTGAAGTCATAAGGACCATCAGTCCTGCAAGTGCCATCAGAAATAACTTCAACCATTTGAGGTCACCATGAATGTCTATGATGATGATGTCAGAAATCTCATTTGTACCATGGTCGAACCTGAAATACAAGCCCTTGTCAAGTCTTGCAATTTGTCTCACAAAGAATTGGGTACATCCAAGAAAATCTCCCTCTGCACATAAAAGAAATGCAAACATCCACTTTCTTATAACAATGACACCCTCTCTTACCTCCTTTCTGCCCTTGATCCCACTCACAGCCACCATCCAGAGGTCAATGCTGATCTGGACACAGACAACATCATCCCTTATTCTATCAAAGCATCTAGGGGAGGTGGGAAGCCAATCTCATTCATTATCGACAGGATCATCTACAGTACCTCCAAGCATAGAGAATCACCCTTCATTCAGAATAGCATGTTTCAACACATCATGGTTGCTGTTCTGAAAATTATAGGTAATTATGCTGCCCATCAGCAACACCATTGAAATGCTGGTGTAAGTGGAAACACCACCAAAATCAAGTTCTTCAAAACTATCCTCTCCCCTTTCATTAAAAAAATGAAGATCAATCACATACCTTGGTTCAAGACTGACATCGCCTCTACTCACATTGAAAGATGTGATTGTAGATCTGCCACTGTCTCGCATGATCTCTGGTTGCCTCTCAACATCACAGAACCACATCAGATCAAATCTACCTCCAGAGTACTCACCACTGAACAGGTCAGAGATGCAGATGTCCTTGTGTCCTCTGAGATGATCACTCTCAATGATCTTTACACACCTTGGGATGCTTGTTGACATCATCTCAAGAACTATCACAAGATTCTTTACAAGTGATGCCTCCCTTCAGAATGGTCCATAAAAAACACTTCCATTCAAACAAAAGATCATCTCAGTTGTCATTTCTATGAGTGGGTTGAGATCAACTACAATCCCATCTTGTTATGACTACCTTGGGTAAAGATAGGCGCAGCCCTTCAAGGCGGGTCTACAGAAACGAAGGAGAACGCGGCAAGGCATTCTATGAGAGCGAAGTACAAAGGTTCTAGGTGAACAAGGCATCTGCTTGTTCTATCTCAACGATCGAATGTCAAAGAGTAGTCTTCCTCGGAGAGCGATAGTCTCAAGGTGAACAAGAGGTTCCCTTAGAACAGCATAGCCTCGAGAGTGCTATGAAGTCTCAAAGAGCAGAGAAGGTCCCAACGAGGGGCTAGGAGTGAGGCAAAGACCTGGTGTATTGAGGTACACTAAAGGGAGGTCTAGCTTGTCCTTACAAGTACAGAGGAGAGGGTTTATATAGACGAGGATGGAGCCGCTGACAAAGCAAGTGGAACCGCGTAGAACGCGATGGAAATCAGACGATGAGTAAGGGTATTGTAGTCAGCGGTGAAAAGAAAAGAACATCCAAGTTGGGACTAACACCCATGCGTAGGTAAGCGGTAAGGAAAAAGGGGCTGATCATAACACATCTCAAACTCCCTTCATGGACTTGCCATGTTCATTGCTCTGATTTTCACTGGAATGGTTCCTGATGTCTTTGGACCCATTCATATTGATGCCCCCACCAAACGTTCCATGTTCCAACTTGCAGATCATCTCACCAACCTCAAATGGGAGCAACACAAGTCAACAAAAGGCATCACCTTGATACCTCCTTTCATCACCATGGTGTTCAGATACATCATAGGAATGCTGGACAAAAGATCTCCCTTGGCCATCACCAACTCCAATCAGCAATCTGGAAGTGCCATAGATGAGGTCAACACAGATTCAAGTTTCTCATTGAAAAGCATAATTGGTCTTGTTTGTGTTTTATCATTTGTTTGTGCTCTCACAACCTTCCTTAGCAGCCAAAGGCCTCACTATGACCAATGATTTGTTATGCTTCAGACTCGCAAAACCAATGGCATATCGTGCTGTCAGAGGTGGATGTTGGCTCACTGACATCATTCCATCCTCTTCCATCAACATTGAAGAGCTGTGGAAAAGAGTAAAGGGATGTTTGAATTCTGACAAAGAGTATGAAGCGTATGACACTGTCATGGCACTTGCTGGAGAACACACCTCAAAGGCACTTTTACAGAAGGGCTGGGTCAAGACATGTGGACATATTCAAATCACTCCATTGAACATCTCATCTGGAAATTTATCGAACATGGTGTTGGGCAAGAGACAGCAGGTCAATATAGAGATCAGTGATGATGATAACAACAATTTCATGGATGATCTTCACATCATCCCATATGAGAGACATGCCAGCACTTCATGAAATAGAAGAAGAGTTACTTGATATATGGATAGGGCCTATTATGACACTAATATGCATGATGTGATGGAACTACACATGAGATAATGCCATGTCCCACATTTGCCACAATTTGACCATGTGATCAAATTGCAGCAAATGTAATGCTGATACAGAGACATACAGTCTACTAACAGACCATCACATTTGCCACATTTTGACCATATGGTCAAATTGTGGCAAATACAGGTGTGATGTGATAAGGCAAGGTAGCCAATCCTGGCATGATGTAATGAGGAGGATACACATGTCACAGCTGTATTTTCCACATTTAGACTATATGGTCGAAATGCAGCGAATGTGGTGGTCTGTCAGTGGACTGTGTATCTCTATATCAGCATTACATTTGCTGCAATTTGATCATATGATTGAAATGCAGCAAATGTGGTTGTCTGTCAGTGGACCATGTGTCTCTAGATCAGCATCACATTTGTTGTGATTCGACCATATGGTTGAATTGCAACAAATAGGACTCTCTGTTGGTGGATGGTATCAGGTATCAGAGTTGCAGCTGAATTTACTATGAATTGACCACATGGGACAGTGATACATGAGACACACATTCCATTAACAGGTAATTGCATTTGCCATGTTTAGACCATTTGGTCGAATTGCAACAATCCTACATCAAGAAAGATGCTTCTTCCCACCCAATATCATCCCCTTAGCCATCTCCCAATGTACTCGACCTCACCATCATGGAAAAATGACCCTTGGTTTCTCTCCTCCCTTCTGCTGTGGTATCCATCATTCCTCCTAGGAGAATCAGGCAGCACTGTTCCATCTTCCTTTGGCTTGAACATCCACAGTGGATTCAACAATGACTGCATCTTGTACTTAATCAAGTACTGCTAGAACCAGTTGACCATCTGCCTTGACAACCTGCATAGCTGTCAGCAGCATCAAATCCAACTCCTTTGTTACTCACTGCTGTCCAGCAGCAGTCATCTTCTGCCCCACATCACATCCACCCCATCACTCCACTATGCTCATGTCATGCTCACCAAGTTCCCGATGCAGATTCACCTACAGCTGCACATAACTCCCCATCAAGTATGCATTCTCCAGCAACAACATCACAGTCTGTTCTGCAGACTCATGCACATAATCAGTAGTGGAGATTTTGTTCTCATCTTCACATCTTTCAATGCACTCACAATCTGCTCTTGGCACATAGGACATTGAAAGTCACACTCCATTGCTTTCACTGCATCTCCACTATATCTTTGCATCCAAGATGTCACAATGCATGACCCACAGTACAGGTGTCCACACAATGTGGACACCCACAAGACATATTTCCTACATCCATAGTCAGCTTCCACTCACACACTGCACACTGCACACCATTCCACTCACATGTAGCCTTGACATCTGTGCACAGTAGTACATCGCACAATAAATTCATTAGTTCACTCCATGGTCAATTATCAGATAGATGGATAAATGGATCTCACTCACATCAGGCACATATACCACTCATCCAGCACCTGTGTAACTTCAGTTAATGCATCAAGTGTCAGATAGAACTTAACCCATTCTGCTGAAATTTAGCACATATCACATATGCAATTCAGCTAAATCAAAATAAAGCTTATCCTCAGGAACTTGCATGGATTCCATCTCATTCCTCAGTGCACTCTTCCTCTCAATTCCCTCCTGATTTCGCTTCCTCATCTCCTCCACCCTCTTTTCCAATACCCAGTTCAACTCCTTCAACTCAGCAATCCTCACTCACTTCTCCTTCTCCCTCATGCTCTATCATTCCTTCTCCTTCTCAAAACTCTCACTCACCTTCACATCTCTCCCATGTCCACTTGCAAATCCCTCTTTCTTTAGCCATCTCATCATTATCATTACTGTTAATAACTGCACAACATCATCCAGCTTGCTCACTCACATGAACCATGTCACTCACCACCCTCCATCCCATATATCATCCTCAGTTAGGCCTGTTGTCTTTGGATTTTCTCAATTGTTTGTTGTGCAGACATTGAGATGGTAATCACAAGATAACACTCAATCGTAATACAATTGATCAATTTAACCTTACATATTATGTAATATTATCTTGTTCTATAATACCATAGTTGTATCTCAGTAGACATTCTCCACAATTCAACTATGTGATCAAATTGTGGACAAAAATGCAAATCATAATTTACCACAATTCAATCATATGGTTGAATTGCAGCTATATTTCACATCATATATTGCCTGATTTCAACTACATGGTCAAATTGTGGTAAAATATTTATGTCATAATCTGCTGCACTTTAATTATATGGTTGAATCATGGCTCTTTTTTACATGTGGTAGTTATACACTCATTGTGCCACACTTGATATTGGTCTTGTTGAGCAATGGAGATAGATTTGCTTGTAACATATTCTTCTGTGATTGGATGATGTTTTGGACACATGAGTTTCTTAACAGTGGTGTCACTACACATGTATCATGTGATGAAATGGGAAAAGGAAAAAAAAAATAGATTGTCACCATCCAATGACATGTCAGTGTTCACTTACATTCAAATGATGTACACTGTTGCTGATGGACCTTTCATTTATTCCACTGCTTTGTACAGAGCATTCCTTTGATTGTGATCATGAGGCATCCATCATATTGCTGGAGAGGAATAAGGAAGGAAGAGATGTGTCATGTAAAGACTGTGAGATCACCCTACTCTCTTTTGCAATGATGGGGATGGTCAAACTTGTACTTTTTCACTGAGTAGAGTATTTCCAGTAGCATTGATAGGATCAGAGTAGATGAGCATAGGTTCCAAAGTAGGTTTTGCAAAGGATTGCAGGAAAGGAATGGTGAACAACTTCTACATGTTTTCAGCATTTAAGCTAAGAGAGGAGAGATGTTTCACCACTGCAGTAGTAGTTTGTGCCACTATGTCCTTTACAAGCTTCTTCACATTCAAAGAGGGATTTCTCAGGCACATTGTGATACCAAAGGTCCAAACAGATACAGGAGGAGAGTTGGGACCCAATTCAAGGACACTGCCTCACTGGTCAGTCAGCCAGTGATGCTGAGACATGATGTTCAGGGTTGAATGGGATATTGACCCATGTACTACAGTATAATGGCTGACCTGAACCTCCTTGGAATGATTTGCTGCTTCAGCTAGAAGATTGTCTGCACATGGAAATGATTCATTGAGGCAAATAAATTTGAGTCTCAAGTCTCTAATGCTAAATGCCAGCTGTAGCACGCTCATGTCAATCATTTAGGGGGATCACATTGGTGGGCAGTTGCAGAGAAGCACATTGCCACCATTCAGATGGCAGAATAGAAGGGGCTGCCCAGTCAATGCAGTGTCCATTGCCTATTGTGCCTGTCTCACATTGAGAGCAGGAGTATGGTGACAGTCATCAGACATCATCTGGGGCACAGATAAGTGCTGTGCATATTTCTCTCTTTTCATGTGGACAGTTATAATGACATTTCAGCCATGGCATTACAAGTGCTCAAGAGGACAAACACTACAAGTACATTCCATTAATGCATCAGTTTCATATAGAAGTAGCAGTAGTAGATAAAACTTAGTTAATATACAATATATATATTATTTTTAGAGGAATATTTGCTTAATAATTTAGATTATAGTCTTACTTTTTTAATACTTTAACTTTAAGCCCATTATAACATCCTAATAAAATTTGTGTATTGAGTAATCTGTCTATATTAGCTCTAGCTGCAGACTTGAAAACTATGGCTTGTGAAAAATGCAGTGCAACTGAAAATGAAAAAGTAGCCTTGAAACAGTTTAACATGTCAACCTTAAAATCTCTGAGGGTAACTACTACTACTACTACTACTATCACCACTACTACCACTACAACCATCATCACCACTATCATTCAACAAGAATAAAATAACTTTTAGTTTGAAATGATGGAGTAAAAATGTAACCCTTACTTTATTGCTATATCTCATTAATATTAGCATTGATCTGTTTTTTGTACACTTCAACTATCTTCTCATAAAGAATATTAAATGAGCCTTTTTCTTTTTAAGTGTCTTTCATAGATAATATTAGTCACTTGAAGAGGAAGGCATTACACTTATGTTTAAAAGAAGAGAAACTAAACAAGTTTATCAAATAAACCATAGTACAGACTGCTTCTGATTTTCTTATCTTATCTCTATTCTCACAAGATCTGAGAATTAGAAAAATAATTAAAGTTTATATGATTTTAGAATGCTTATAGGATTTTCAGATTTTAAGCTTTCAAGTTAAGAAACATCACTTCCAATATGTCAAACACCAAATATGATCAGAAGTGTTGAAAGAGTTAAAAATGTCAGAAGAATGTGAAAGTAACTGTAACAAAATTCAGAAATTAAAGAAGCAACACTAAAATGGGCTCTTTGAGTTGAACTTTCTTTCCTGAAAGAGTGGTTGGTATAAATTGGATTTGATGCTACAAAATGGATACAAAAGCCAAAGTGTACCAAAAAAGCATACAAAATTGTAGTAAAAGTGCAGTAAAAAAAGTTCCATGTTTATGAGATATGTGACACAGTTTGACTTGCCTGCATTTTTTTTTATCCATGATTTGCTAGTGAACATTGCAAGACTTGTATTTTCATTTGTTTATTTCAAATTATACTTGTTTCTATATATTTCTCAAATGAGAAGATGATAATTCAAGCACAAGAAGTGAAAGCTATGTTTTGTTCACACTCAAATCATTTATATATACATCAGTCATGGCTGCTTATATAATCAATTTACTGACTACAGCAGAGAGTGCATGACCTCATGATACTTGGACACTCTCATCTCTGTCATCTCATCTTTTTGTAACATGTCTTTTGCTTTCTCAATGTATTTCATGGCATGTCAGTGATCTTGCAAGGTCACCATAAGCAACAGTGCATCTCAGGTGGTAAGCAGAATATCTGGATGATTCATTGGCATTGTCAATTATGAAGTCATCTTGTCATTCTTCTTGGGACATTTCTGGACATCATCCTGTCATCAATACTCTCCCTTCAAACCCTTTTCCTCTGTTCACTGATTCAAGACTCTCTGCAAAACAGTTCATATCATTTAACTGCTGGTTATTGTCAACAGTTCCATCTGATGTTTGTTGCTTGCATAAATGATGTATTATTTCATCATCAGGGTCTCCAGCTTTTTGATGTGCACAACATCAAACCAGTGAAAAATGGTCCTTGTTAGAGACTTAGTGACAAGGTCCAACATGTAGATCTGATTGTCAGTCATGTCTTCCATGCTTGGAAGGGGTTTCATGACTGGCAAATCAACATGCTTCACATTTTCAGACTCTACTGTCAATCCTTCATAATGTTTCAGCATGGTTGTTCAATGGTACTTAATGTACTATTCAATGATGTTGTGGAATGACTTACTTTTTAGTGAGTTCATGTCTACATTGATCAGGCTCTCAGTGACCTTCATGAATGACTGAAAGTTGATTAGAAGATGGCATTTGTGGATCCACAGATATTGTAAATCTTGAAGGCATGCATGAATGAATGTGGTACAATGTCAAAAGATGCAGATGACCTACCACATGAACGTCAGACCTGTTCAGGTTTTTTTACAAAAAGTGTACCAATACACTCAGATAGTCTTCATATACAGCTAAGGATGGAATTTAATGGATGCTGTTATGATCAGCCCCCTTTTCTCCTTTATCACTTACATATGCATGGATAACAGTCCCAGTTCAGACATTCATTTCTTTTTGTTGCTGACTATGATACCCTGACTTATTATCCAATTTTCATCGCATTCTACACAATTCCACTTGCTTTGTCAGCAACTCCCTCCTATCATATATAAGCTCATTCTCTGGTACTTGTATCTCTAAGGTAGACCTCCCTTTTGTGTACCTCAATATACTGGATCTTTGCTCCATCCTAGTCCTAGTTCCTCATCAGAAACCCCTTTCTGCTTTTTGAGACTTTATAGCACTCTTGAGACTATGCTGTTCTAAGGGAAACCTCTTGTTCATCTTGAGATGATCAATCTCAAAGGCAGTCTTCTCTTTGATGTTTGATCATTGAGACAGAGCAAGCAGAAAGCCTTGTTCTCCTAGAACCCTTGCACTTCATCCTCGTAGAATGCCTAGCCATGTTCTTCTTCATCCTAGTATCCCTAGACCCCCTAAGGGCTGCATCTATCTCCACCTGAGGTAGTCATAACAGATGCTGACAACCACCAAGGCTCAACCCAGAGTACAATCTGAGTGATGGTAATAAGCAAGTGCATGCATGTATCTGAGAAGAAAAGATGATGGCCTACCTCCTTTATAGCTGAGGAAACACTGAGCAGCATCTCTCTGAGACTGACCAAAACTATATGAGCCAATCAGGATAGAGTTGATTCATGAGGGTGTGTTGCATGGCCTTGAGTTTCATGGGCATCAACCTGATGATGATGTCTCATTCTGGTTTGTTTGTCACCCAGTTCAGACATGCCATCTGTGTCACCTTCATGGCCATGATGACTTTGACCCAATACTCATTCATCAGATCCATGTACACTCTTCTCTCCTTTTCTTCACTGGTCGTAAAGAACTCAATCTGGCAATACTTCTTTAGTCTTTGAAAATGAGACTGTTGAGAATCATGGATGCCTCCATGGATGTTCTTCACATCAATGTTAACTCATGCCTTCAATATTTGTGCTTGTAGATGTCCTCCACCATGCTTCTCATTGGCTGATTTTTGCTGATGTCCCTGAAGTTTATCAGGGCTGCAAGATTTATCATATAAGACATCACCTGTGTGTCATTATCAATGTCAGAAAGAGAGTCAATGCAAGAATGAAATGATGTATGTCACTGATGACACCATGCCATGTGCTCATGTTGCATATGCTAAAACTGCTGTTTTGATTGTCAAATGTTCTAAAGTGCTTGTAGTGAAATAGAGGAAACATGCTCCAGAACAGTACTCTGTTTGTTAGAAGTTTGTGTAGATCACTGTTGAGGGCAATTATCTTCAGCATCAGCTTGATGTATTCATCTCAACACTTTTCATCTTGTATGTGCCACAGAATATTGAGCAGAGTGTGGAGCATGTCATTGTCATTGTCTGGGTGTGTCAACAACCGCTTGTTTTTAGCCAGACTTTGTTTGATGAGCATGTGATGTGTGTGCCATTCCACCAGGCCTGTTATACATGCTTAGCTCAGGAATGAATGCATCATTGGCATGATGTGGTGATGCACCTCAGTTGACAAACCTCATCAGCCAAATCCTGTTCTCAATTATCACTCTGTTGGCATTGTTGACCATATCCTGCAGTCCTCTTATCAGGTCACCTTCCAACAGGTTCTTCACCAGCTCTTCTCAAGCCTTTTTATGCTGCAGGTATGTTTTGCACACATTGGAATGATATTGCATTTATGTAAAGTGATGGTTTCCAGTAATGACATCAATTGTGTCACCTCTGGCTCCCACCTCACATGGTTTGTGTATATGCCTGACTGCACAGGCAGAGAGCCCAGATCAATGTCAGACATGTGCACACTGATGGCCAGAGTATTTTCTGTTATCCTGTTCTACAGTCTGTGCATTTGAATGCTGTCAATGAAGGCATGCATGAACCAGTCATTGATATTCCACAGGTTGATATGTTGCCATTCCAAATATGATCCACATCCCAGATCATCGTCATTCATGACCATTATCAATCCATATCTGAGAGTGGCTTCCTTGATGAGCTCATCAATGTGTTCCAACCAGACTTGCACTTTATCCTTGTGTAACTTCTCCACTTCTGAAGTATGGTAGCATGTCAACACATTTGTTTGTTTCATATCAATGCAATGTGAGCCAGTGATAATCATGTACAAACTTGGATGCCTTTGTATTGGACTTCTTTTTGATGGACAGTCAGCCACTGCATACATCCCTCATCACCAAATGACATCAGCAGTGATGAAGCTTTACCTTGGGTCTTTTCTATTTCTCCTTACCCTTGTCCTTCTTGCCCATCTTGTCCTTTTTCTTGTTCTCATCCTTCTTGCTCTTGTCTCTGAGTGACTCAGCATTTTTAAAATTGAGGGTCAACGTTCAGTGTCACATTATGCATCCATTGTCTTTTGAGCACATAGTACTGTTTTTACTATAATGAAAAGGCAGCAGTTTCAGTTCAAGTTATGTTTCAGCATAGCTGTTCTGTGTATCAAGTTTAAATAGCTCACAGTCACAAATAGATTATATAATACAGCCATGTGCCCTTTGTTCATCCTTGGTTGCCACACCATGTCTTACTGTGTGTCACTGCTTGGTGTTAGGTGGCAATTTCAGTTCAAGTTGTATTTCAAGTTTAAATAGATAACAATTACAAACAGATTACATAATCTAGCCATGTGCGCTTAATTTGTCCTTGGTCACCACACTGCATCTTACTCTGTGATACCATCACACAATGCCCTCTGCTTAGTCTTCATTTACCACATGAACAGATCCACCAGGTTGCTGTGTCCTCCCTCTCTTGGCACCCCCATCAGCCATCCTGCAAATGAGTTCAGCCATCCTTCTCACTGCATGTCAAAGTATGGCTCAGCCTGCCATCTCAATCTGGCATTCTGATGTACTATGAATGTCACTGGTCTGATGATGTCCACATGCTTACACATTACTTCTAACCCACCCTTCTTCACCTTGACAAAGGTGGGATGCAGAGCATTATTGATCTGCAGAACATGGCACACATAGCAGATCTTCTGATGATGTCTGCCATACTTGAGCATGTGCCTTCACATTTTGTATTCTCCCTCATTCACCATGCCACACTGACAAAGAGAGTTTCACTGAGATCCTTCCTTTGGTGTGCATATCAGACAGATGCAACACATTCCTTGAACTGCCCACAGTGCCTGCTATATGCACTCTGAGTTGATCAGCTCTACTTCTAGCCTCCTCAAATATGTCTAGTGTCAAGCTTTCTGTCACCACTGCCAACCTCTTTTGATTGAATGTGCCAGGCATGCTTGCCATCTGAATGTCTCTGGGACAGTGATGCAGATCTATGGCACACACACAGTAGTGCTGGTTGCAAGCATCCTCCAAGCAGCCAATCCTCATGCTATCTGCATAGCACATCATTCCATAGTGCAGGCAGCACTTGCATCCATAGAGGTGTAAGTGATCAATCAGCACCTGCTCATTGTCCTTGTCCAGTGGGTCTGTCTTTCTTTCTGCTTTCCTTCCATTGTTTTCTGGGAACCAGAGCATGACACAGTGCAGACTCTTCATCTTGTCCAGCCCTTCCCTGTCCTTGAATGTATTTCAGCATCTCAATCAGCTTGTCCTGGTGCAACATCAGACACACATGAGAATGATCATTGCTGGTGCTGAATGCTGAACTGGCCACCATCACTGAACCTTCCTTGCCTGCCATTCATGTGGCATGTGGACACCAGTGATCCTCTTCATCCATGGTCTCTCTGTCTCTCACATAGTGATGTCACACTATACATTTCACCAGATCCATGCATAGGTTGATGGATGGCATGAACACCAGGGCACAGTCTTTTAGTAATCAAGCTTGCACCTCCCTCTCAATGATCTGTATGGTACAATCTACCAGCTCTGAACCTGACTCTATTTTTTCCAGCACAAATTGAAGCTCTGGGTGGTTGGTTCTCTCCTGATGGACCATTATATTTGCCAGAAGCTGGTATATCTCTCTGGTCAACAATAGAAAGGTGTGAGGAACCATGGCTGTCAGCAGCACAAGCTGTACCACCTCAGAGCACATGTCATAAAAGTGCTTCAAGGTTTTCCAATAGTGCTTGGCAGTTAATGGAATGTGGGCCTTGTCCACCACAATGTGCAACATCTTTCTACATTGGGCAAGGTTCACCAGCATGCTTCACCACTCTGCCATCTGTGACATGTCTGCAGAGACCATGATGAGGCTCTGTTGCACATTCAGATCATTTCTCATCTTGTATGTCTGATGTGCCACTCTCATGCATGCCAGTCAAAGTTCATAGTCCATGATCAGAGAGTTGAGAGGAATCATAAGGATGGTCATCTTGGTCTTTTCCAGAATGCTCAACACAATCACCAGCATTGACTTTCCTCTGCTGGTGGGCAGTACAGCAATCATCTTCATTCATGCTTCCAGCATCGATCACATCACCTCCTTTTGCATCCATACATAACTTCCAGTCTGCCTTGTCATTCCTGAGCAGCCTTTGCATCATTTTGAGAGTCTGATTCAAAAGTGGTATGTTGGCAGTGGCAGCACAGTCTGCATGTTAGTTGAGTGCCTCTAGGAAATGCTTGCAGATGGGGTAGATGCTGCTTACTTCAAATGGAATGGCTGGCTGCTTCATTGTTGTTCAGTTTTTTTCAATTCAGCTGCTGCTTGCAGAATTTGCTGCAATGTCAGAGTAAGGCATTACATCACTCTGTCAGTGATGCAATCAACCATCTCTTTCAAGATGGTGTGATAATCCTGACTTCCTTGTGCTCCACAGGCCATGTGCTCGATGGGAGTCTATTGAAAATGTTGATGGTCTGCCCATGCTTGCTGATAGGACAGACCCTTGCCTCAAACTTTGTGGGCTGAGTCCATAAATGCAATTTTCTGTTGTATGTGCATGTCCCACTTGCAGTGCCTTCACATCCTCCTCATTTCCCTCCTTCATGTCTGCAATGTTCTCTCTGGCACATCTAAACTTGCACTTCCATGCCATTTGAATGTGATGCCACAGATAGATCATCAATGCCATCTGTCTATGTGGTAGGCTGTACTTGGCCATGACGTTGGACAGGTCCTCTGAGGTGAAATGGCAGTTGAAGTTGACAAAAAGCAGCTCTCTGTAGTGCCAAGTGATGTTCTCATCCTCAAAGCATAATTTGGTGGCAAACTGTGCAAAGGGACAAGCTATGGCCAGGCTTTGAATGAGAATGTCCCCAGTGACCACATCCAGGCTGTGAGAAATGAGTCTCTCTTGTCTGATCAGTGAGCTTGTCTTGCAGTATTGACACAGGAGTGTCACATGATCTTCAAACATCATGAGATTTCACATTGAATGCATCCATGTATTGTGATACACCATTGCAGTGAGCTATGTGCCTCAAGTGACCACCCCTCCAAGCATCTCTGCATAGTCTTGCAGTCATTATCACAGAGCAGCTTGATTCCATACCAGTCTCTCAGATTTGTCTTGAAGCAGAAATTCAGAAAAGCACTCATGATCTAGGATAACTGCCCATCCCAGTTTCATGTGATCTTGAAAGCATGTATTTCTCACATCGAAAAGAAAGGAGTACTCCACCTCCTTGTTGGTCAGATCATCCATCACCTCCATGCAAGATTCTGCATGCAGTACCAGTTCTCTCAGCACTGCATTTTCCTGTGCTTTCACCAGGTCATTCTACATGTCATTCTCCATGGCCTGTACATTCATGAAGGTGATGGAGTGGCTCTTGTATTTTATGGTTATCCACTTCTTGTCATCCATCCACCAGATGTGAGACAAGCCCATCATTTCATATGTGAGCACCAAAGCTCTGTGCTGCAATGAACACAGGTGAGCAAACATAGAGTAATTCTTTTCTGTGAACCAAGGCTGGAGCATGTCATATGCCAAGGTCTTGGTGACTTCCTTGTCTGAATCTTTCATTAATCTCTCTCTGATCTCCTTGAGGAATGTGAGTCACATGCAGTACTGTAGCTTGACAATCAGAGGGGTGATCTGATGGAGTTTCTTGAAGGATTCATCCCAGTTGAGCATGATCTGTGCCAGACATGTCTCTGTGGTATCTGCTATGTGTTTTGATCTCAACCCTTGCTTGTTTTCCCATGCCATGGTCCACAGCAGCAGTAGAATTTGATGAATTTCCTCCACCACAATCTCAGAGTCTTCATTATCTTCTTGAAGGATATCCATCAGATCACCAAGGAGAACAGTGAGAGATTCTTCATTGAACCATGCTTTACACAGAAGCATGGTCAGAAGACACACCACTGGCATGACATACTGCTTCAGAGTGCCTTCCACCATGTGCTTGTGAAGGGGGGATGTTGAAGATGCCACTGTATAGGACTTTCATCAATGGTGTTCCATTTCTCCTTTGAATGATCACATACCTTTTCACTGCATCTGAAGAGTTGAGTTACTGCACAGTCAGCTCCTTGGTGCTGTTGATGAGATGGACTGCCCATTTATGGATCACCAATATTTACAGGTTCTTGAAGTAGGGCTCCTCCTTGGGCAGTCTTAGCAGTGCCACCTCTCCATGCAGGGCTTCTGTGGACCAGCCACTCTCTTCTGCATGTTCATGCCACAGACTGGTCTGCAGCCAGGGGCAGATGAATTGTTGACTGGTGGGCAGTGAAGAACCTGTCTCCATGCTATTTTTCAATCATTCTTTGAGCCTTTCTAGCATTTTTGTTTTGACATTACCATCTGAGACTGTGTCTCCCTCAATCAGATTCCAAATCTTCCAGAATGTGTGTTGCTTTCCCTGACCTTGGTTATTCATCCTCTGTGCCTTGCACACATGCCAAGCAAAAGGAACTGCCATGTCAGAATGATGATGAAGATGAAGCTCTTTTTCAGTGATTGGTGGTTCATTTGAATGCTGATGTAAGCATTCACATGCCCATTCCATGTGGCCATCCAGGATGGCCATGCCTCCTTCTGTGTAATGAAAATATTGCTTTTGTGATTAGTATTTTGACTTTATCTCAATCAAATCTCAATGGATTTCTGTGATTGATGGCTTGTTTGAATGCTGATGTAAGCGCGCACATGCCCGTTCCATGTGGCCGTCCAAGATGGCCATGTCCACCCATATTCAATGTAAATAGTTCTCTTTTGATCAGTATTGTGATCTTATTTCAATCAACTCTTATTGGATTTTTGTCACTAGTGGCTCATTTAAATGCTTATGTATGCATGCACATGCCCACCCCATGTGGCTGTCTAGGACTGCCATATCCACCTCACTACACTAGCAATCAGTCCATGCTCATGTTACATCAATAAATATATCATCACATTCCATAAGAATATATTCTATTTGATTTTTTCCTTATGTAGAACCCTATTTGAATCAATTTCGGCTAGGATTAGAGTTTAAATGTTCCCTAGAGAGCAGGAAAAGTGCTCAAAGATGATTCTTCCTCTTCTTCTCCTAAGTGTCTAGATTGTTCATGTGCATGCACTATTTCCCTTTCATGTCTAGCTTGATTATTCTCATTCAACTCCTCTTTAATACAGTTAATCATTGTTGTAAGTGTTACATATAACATTTACATACCTTCTTCCTGTCTTGGATTGTCAGGTGCTATGACCTCCTCTTGCTCTTCTTCATCTGATGTGTTTTCATTTTCATCTTGTCTTGGTGCTTGATGGAGACATGGTTTTCCATGTTGTGGCTTGTATGCTTTAGGACTCAGAGCTATTTGTGGCCCACAAGCAGGTCCACCTTGAGGAAGTACTTTCCAATCCCTTTATTTGTTGGCAGAAGTACACCACATTCTGTCATAATGAGTATATGGAATCCACAAGAGTGTATCAAATTTGACTTTGATGGTTTGATAAACTTGACTCAAAGATTGTGTAAAGAATATTCTAATCAGCTCAAGCCATTTAGCATAATATGTTGCTTGACCAAAGTTTTGACCTATTCGAGTGGGTATTTGGGCAGGAATAATCTGTCAAAATGTTCTTTCCATGTTTCACCTTCACAGTAAGTATACTGAACTGCAAAGAATGAAAGATTCAAAGACTTGTAAAGGTCTTCTTTTCCTTCTTGAAGTCTCACATTGACTGGAATATTAGCCCATAAACTTTCTGTTGCAGCTTTGCAATTAGGAGCTTGTTGAATTATGTCAGAGAAAAATTTCTGAGCAATTTCTTGATACAAGTTGCAATATCCATGTTTTGATGAGCTGCATTGCCTTGCAAACCAGGAATTCTATTTCCTTCACCATGTCAAACAAAGTGATCCACATCTTCTTCTTGCATTCATTCTGCTAGATGTATTCAAACATTATGCAGATTTTCTTCTTGAATTTGTAGAAGTGGTCTATCATCATCTCTTGCATCATCCACATGTAATGTATGCTTTCGAGTGCAATTGTTGCTGTGATTCATATTTTGCTTGATTCACATGTGTGTGATTTCTGCAATTCCCATGACTTCTCAAATTTCTCAGAGTGAGAGACAAAAGGCTGAAACAATAGCCTCTCCAGAAAATGCCTTGTTATAGGGTATGAAATAAAGCCCAGCATCAGACATGAGTGGTGCACAGTCTTCATCATTATTTGATTCTTCATCAAAGTTGTCATAATCCAAAGGAACAACCTGACAGGCCTCTTGAGCAAGCTCTTTAAAGCAGTGATTTGGATGATGATAGAGACCATTTACTAGCCAGACAGTTATAGTACCCAAGGCAATTGTTCACTCAGTTCTTCTACCTCTGTTTGCACTTTGCAATAGATTTTTGATGACTGCATATAAGGCTGCCAGCCAATTCCATTTGAAATACCTGAATAGAGTTCAATTGATGTTTTGATCATAATTTATTAACAATAGTTTATACCACCAGTTCCTTAAAGGAATAGCAACCAGATACTGTTATAGTTCTCTCATTGGAAAAGCTTGCAAGGCATCATCTGCATCACTAAGCCTGGCATGAACTTCTAATTGAGCACATTCATCTTGAGGTAGAGCATCATTCTGGTCTCCATTGCAGTCAAAAAGAGTATTGCTCATTTTTTTCATGTTTGAAACCAGCTTGTTTAATGAACTAGAGAAGAGCAAGATCTTGGGTTCAATTTCTGAGAATAGCTCTTTGTGTTGCTGAGAGATAACTGTCTTCTCTGTGGTATATGCTTGAATATATGTACAGTGACTATTCTGTCCAGGATGGCACACCTTCTTGCATGTCTACCTGCTCACCCTTTGTCATGCATTGCATGCAGGTGATCATATTTCATCCAGGATGGTGCATCTTCTTGCAATGCCTATCTGCTCACCATTTACTAAACATTTGCATGCAGGTGATGATATTTTGTCCAGGATGGTGCACCTTCTTGCATGTCTACCTACTCACCCTTTATCAGGCATTGCATGCAGATGATCATATTTCATCCAGGACAGTGCACCTTCTTGCAATGCCTATCTGCTCACCCTTTGCAAAACATTTGCATGCAGGTGATGATATTCTGTCCAGGATAGCACACCTTGCATGTCTACCTGCTCACCTTTTGTCAGACATCGCATCTAGGCAATCATATTCCATCCAGGATGGTGCATCTTCTTGCATGCCTGCCTGCTCACCCATCACCAATCAGTGCATGCAGACAGTTATATTTTATGTGTTTAAAACAGCTTACCAACAAGCATGCAGACATGTCTACTTACCCAACAGACATGATGCTAGTTGAAAAGAACACAAGTCAGTGCAATTGTGACGGGTTTAACATGGTACATGCATCTGGGCTGCCTGTACCACCTTCCGAGCACCTTAGGTGATGAAATGTGCACCTGAATCCACTGCATCGACAAGGATACACTTGTCTCAGACCCCTTCTCAACAGTTAACCAGAGGTCTGTGAATATCAAACACTCAGTGAGATGAACATGGGAAGAAGTGGAATTGCTGGGAAATGTATGGACAGTACTACAAAGAAAAGAATGTGTTGCACAGGTGGAAAAGAGAGTGAGTGAAAGCCTTGTGGCTTGCTGGCCTGTGGCATGGTCAGAATAGTCAGCTACATGGGTTGGAATGGGCACCAAGCAGGTCATGAAGTGAGACTGCCTGAGTAAAGTGAGACAGGAATAATGACTTACCTGGAGTTTTTGATGTGGCCACTGTGAGAGGAAGTGGTAGGTGGAAGCGAAAAATCTTGGCAAAGGGTGAGGCAATGCAGACAGTCAGCTAAGGGGTGAGGTGGCAGGAGACAAATTTCATTCTGTTGAGACAAAACTGTCAAGACAAAGCTAACTATTGTATGTGAGTCTCAACATAGTCATATGAACTAATCTACAGAGCTTATCTTCGTCACATGCAATAGACAATGGACTGAGGTGCTATTAAACAGAGATGAAATGACTCTAAATACATGTGGAGGCTTAGGCCCACAGCCTCAGGACAAGAATGAGATGAGTGAACAAAAGGGCATGCTTGTGCCTAAAAGACTGGCCCAAGCACAAGATGAAACATACACATTGTAGTGTAGAACAAAACATATTGTTTTTGCTGGCAATCAACTCATGCTGGCAGCTTTGTAATCACATGAAATGAGGAGAAAAACACACAAACAAAAAACAATGCATGCAACTGTGTGCACACTTCCTAAATCCAACAGACCCTGTTACAATCATCTAATCTATGATCTATGAATATCCCACATCGCACCTATGCACTACCATTACTCTAGATACCCTACATGCAATGCTAGACTTCATTATATTAAAGGTAGCCTATATGCGGTCATACAAAAGTACCAACCCCAATCATGACTTCACAACTCTATCCATGCATGAAGTATGACATCACATGCATTCTAGACCCTCATAGACCATTCTATGTATTACCCATGACCCATGACCCATACCCTACACTACACCCTTTGACCTATTCATCTATGATCTTCCATTCTTCCACACTCTTGCACATCAGGCATGTACAAGGCTGTTGCATGCTTCCATATGATCATAGCTACATTAAATACATGCACAGGCAGCATGGCCATCTTAGATTAGTACACCATAGATACAAACATTCATGTAGTATATAAAGGCTTGAATAAAATCCACCAAAGGACAGTCTTGT
>JBBPTO010000876.1:0-21200 GCA_038094155.1 Pulveroboletus cf. aberrans | reverse complement strand
CCCGTCCTCTCCTTGGCCCAAGACCCTACTCGATAGGCGAGGCGCAGAGGGACACGGCTTTGAAACGTGTCGCGGGGATCGGACGAGAGACCGTCTCGACGTCGCCTTTATCTCCCCGAGCGTCCTGTACAGGACGCCTTGATCGCCGGATGACTCGCCGTAACGCAGACATTGGGGCCTCCGTAATTCTCACTATTCTGTCATGGTCGAACGCAATAGGGCTTCTTGGCATCCAGATCGGTGGGAGCTGCGGCGCGGTTCTCGGTTCTGGCATCTTGGAGTCTCCCTAGTTGTGTCGCACCGCGACGACGGGGGGGATCTTCCGGCCAGCATCCAGGCCCTGAGCGCTCTCCAACGCATGGTTGGATGTGTCTGGTCGTCCTACGTTCTCACTACGGCAGCTGTCTGGTGAGAGTGGTGCGGTTGTCATCGTCCTGCTGCGTCGAGCCCTCTCCATTGCGACAAGAGGTCGTTTGTTTCGGCAGACATGTATGGCCCCAGGGGAACGAGAAGGTGTCGACGACGCTCTCGCCCTTGAGTGCACTTTGGCGGCGCACGCTCTTGGAAGCGTGAAACTCGATTCAGACTACTCTCGGACTGGTCGTCCTAATTTTTGGAATTGGTCCACCCTTCGTGGGAGGATGTCTACATCTCGACTTTGATCAGGGCTGTCGTTGTCGCGTATGTTATATCGTCCACCTCGAGATAGTTGATACGTCTTTTCAGATCCCTTCCAGACGGGGGTACGTGTATGAGCGGTCGAAGAATGTCAATTCCACGGTTTTACCCTTATGCCACACGTCTGCCCGTTGTCAATGTATTGGATTGGCTTCATCTCGCAGTCCACGGTCAAGGTATTCAACCTATGAAGGTTGTAATACACGTGTTTCTGTTCGTGGTTGAATGGAACGCATCCTATCCCCGTGACTAGAACTGTGACAATGATTGGGTTCATCTTCGCGCCGTGTAGCACGTCTTGCAGACGACGCCGGTAGCAGGCACCGTATGGACAGCTGGACGGCCACCTCTCGGTCCGCCGTTCGACCATCATAACCAGGTCGTTGCGATGCCTACCCTCTCCAAGCATGGATTTGTCACTGGGATTCATCCAATGCCCCACACACGCACGGCAAGCCAGTGTCACAGCTCGACAGGCTCACATACAGATTTTCCATGTTGAACGACGCCTCGATCGTCTCTCTTTCCATAGCTTGTTCGTGGCTTACCACGCGGCTTTCTTGTCTAGACTCGGAAAACACCCAATTCTTGTGTTGCTGCCGGTGCTCGTGCTCGACTCTCTGGGGTGCACGCCGGGGTAGGATGTCGTTCGTCCTCACCTGTGTGTCGTCCGTCGTGTGGGTCGTTCACTGACGTTCTGGCTTGGGTGACTATGATCGATCCCTTTCCCTGTTCCAAGAAAGATACCGATGGTCCCGGACAAAGCCCGGATATAAAGCCCAGTCGATTTCACGTACGTTTGTCTCCCAGAACCGCATACATCTCGTGGCCGGCGGGAATTGTGCGTCAGACCCATCTCCAGTGGACGAGGGGCTCGAGGAAAGTTACATGGCACGTTTCATAATCTCATGAAAAAGAACTAGGTCTGAAGAATGGGACTAAGGAACCGACAGAAGAACAGGGGTGGGGTCAGGAAGAGGAGGCAAGTGCGACGGGGTTGAACGTTCTGCATTTTATTGGCACGACAGTGTACCATCAGGTGTCGTTGACGCATCTCGTCCAGCCTCGTGACTTCAGAGTGACCAAAACGTCTTGGAATGTCACACGGTCATGTGGATGCGTGGGAATAACAAAAAAGGGTGATTCCGCGCGAGGTTTCTTGATTCGATCTTTCCTCTGACCAGCTCGAAGGCTGCGATGCTCACTACGTACTGGATGTTTTCGCATCCGAACTCGTGAGCGGGTCAAGGTCTGAGCATCTCAATCCCCCTCGATCGGCCCTTGCAGGGTCCAGCTGTCACCAGCTGAGCGGCATACCAGAAAAAGGGGCTCATCCCTCGTCGACCCAAGACCCTGATTGATCATCGGGCGAGGTCAGAGGGACGCAGCTTTGAAAGGTGTCGCGGGGATCGGGCGAGAGATGGCCTCGATGTCGCATTCATCTCCCCATTCGTTCCGTATGGAACGCATTGATCGTTGGACGACTCGCCACTGACAGGAGCCGGCTGCGGGCCTAATAACTCCTTGCCATGGAGCTGAGCACGATAAAGGTCACTTCCTGGCGTCGAATTCTACGGTCGGGTGGCGCGGTACCTCTCGGACTCTGATCAGATCCGGGGTAGCCGCGGGCGCTCTGCTGGTGGAGTCTGACGTATAAGGTCGCCTAGCGTTCAGTCCCGCGGTGATAACTGATCGGGACGTGCAGTCGGTCAGTCTGATAGGCGAGTCCTCTCCGTCACGACAAGTAGGGCTATAGCCAGAGTACGTGCGGTTTGCATGGACGAACATGCACACTCCAGGGGAAACGAGAAAGTGGACGTCGGTTCGCACCGCTCTCGTCCTTGAGTGGACTTTGCAGCGCGTGTTCGAGAGCGAACGCGAAACTCGATTCAGACTACTCTCGGGCTGGTCGCCTAATTTTTCGCATCTCGCCTCCTTCGTGGAGCGCTTCTGCATTTCAGTGTCAATTCTGGCCGCCATGACGTGCGTGTCATACAGGTGACTCTCGTCTTTGGCGGGGTTGTACAAATTGACGAGCCGTCCACAGCTGCCAAGTATGATCAAAGGGTTCCAGGAAGTGACGGAAAAGTGTCATGCTTTCAAACTCTAGATTCTCGCTCCGTGATACATTAACTTGATAATTCCAGGTGGTTTACATGCGCATGTCGAACAACCTGTGTCAATCAGTCTGCAAGGCATGTTCTTGTAGATCACAGTCGGGTCGACGATGCAAAAGTGAATCGCAGTGGGAGAGAAGACGAGTGCAGGAGCGCAACGGTTTATGAAGGAAATTCCCCAAGTCAAGTCTTGCGAGAAGGCACAACCTTGACCTAGGTCCGCTTCACGTGAAAGCCTGGACTTACAACCACCATCAACTTCATGCATGTCCGCGCTCGCAGAACCACAGTTACATTGAGAGCCTCAGACGTGGGCGGGTCAGGGATTCGAGCATCTCCATCGGATTCAGGAACCCTGACCCGACCACGTCCTACGGAGAATGAGAGCTCATGCTCTAGGCTAGCTTTTCGGGTTCCGTGGAGTCGCGTACCTAGACACTGGAATGTACTGTGAACGAACCCGGAGTGGAAATCACTCTCTTTGAGTGGATAAGCCGCAAGATCGTCCTTTCTATCCCCCGAAAAACACGTACATTGAAGTTCGATGGAATCCAGTAGTTTTATCGATCGTGACATGTATCGCTCCCAAATTGCAACAATAAAACGTGGTGCAAGTAAGAGTCGGTCGTGCAGCCGCGAGCATGAAGAAAGTAGCGTGAGAATAACAGCCCCACATTGTAATCTACACTCGATCTCTTTGCAGTTTGTTTCTTCTTTTGACTAGTTCGAAGGCTGCGATGCTCACCACGTACCGAACACTTGTGCTGTCTAATCTCGTGAGCGGGTCAAGGTCTGGGCGTAATAATCCCTTTGATCGGCTCTCGCAAGGCCTAGTTATAACTAACTGAACGGCATAACAGAAAAGGGGGCCATCCCTCGTTGATCCAGGACCCTATTCGAGGTGACGTACAGAGGGACATGCCTTTGAAACGTGCCGTGGGGATTGGGCGAGAAACAGCCTCAGGGCATCACTTTCGTTCCCCCTAGCGTCCTCTACGGAACGCCTCGCTCGTGGGGGACGGTTTGCCGAGCCTACGTTCTGGAGTATCCACGCTGGCTGCATTCTTTACCGAGAGCTCTAACGGCAGACGTCGCCTCCTGGCGTTTGGTTCTACGGCGAGTGGCGGAGTCGCCCGGACATGCTGCCAGTCCGAGTCGGTCGATGTGCAGGTCTCTTCATCGCGACCAGAGGAGCTCTTTTGAGCCGGAGTAGGTTCCGCTTTGCTTCGTGGTGGCGAGTGGGCCCTCCAGGGGAACAAGAAGGTGTACGTCACACTTTGGCACTTTCGTCCTTGAGTGCAATTTGCGTCGCACGCTCGAGCTTTAGTCGTAGCGTGCAACTCGATTCGGACTATTATTGGACTGGTCGTCAATTTTCCTCCTTCGTGGAGGATCCTCTGCCTTTTAATCTTGGTTGAAGGACAACGGATGTATCGTGCTACAGAACTCGGTAAGTCCTGTCTTCACTGGCATGCCGGAGTCGACGCATTGATACGTCTTTCCCTTCCGCAAAGGATATCACCAGATGAATGGTACGTGTCCGAAAGCAATGTACAGTTGTAATTCCTGTAACCAGTGATCTGCAATCATATGTGCAATGCACTGACATCTCAGCCCCATCAGGCTGAGATCTAACTTGTGACGATCGGACTGCAGGGGTAGTCGTGCTTCATCCCGCTTCCGTGGCAGCGTCAAACTGCCAGGCCTGTTCGCGTGAGTAGATGCCTTCAGATAATCAACACAATCTGAACTGTGTTGTCGCATGACAAGGTACGCGTGGATACGTAATGTGGGAACTTCGTCAACTATATGAAGTCGGACTTCGAAGTTGCCTTTTCAACTTGACCAGCTCGAAGGCCATGATGCTCACCACGTACAGGATGCTTTCGCATCCCTTCTCGTGAGCGGGTTAAGGTCTGAGTGTTAAATCCCCCTCGACCGACTCTCGCAGGGTCCAGTTGTAACCAACTGAGCGACATACCAGACAAGCAGCTACCTTTCCATTGACCCAAGACCCTCTTCGAGAGGCGAGGTGTAGCAGGACGTGGCTTTGAAAGGTGTCGCGGGGATGAGACGAGTGCCTATTGGGGGTATCATTCACCTTTTTCCTCCAGCGCGTTCCGACGCTTCGTCACGCAAGTGGACGTGGAAGATAAGCCTCCAGCCGTTATGCTAACGCACTGCAACCCTGCCGTTCCAGGCTGACCAGTCCATGGTCCAACCAGGCTACTACTACTAGCCGTGCATGACCTATATGCCACCCTGCGGTCCAGGCTGACCTGTCCAGGCCGACCAATCCATGGTCCGACCAGGCTGCTACCAACCATGCATCACCCACATACAAGTGTCGCCTCCCTGGCCACTTCGCCCACCTGAACGCATAACACTGCACATACCGCGGGGAATCTTGACTATGCACGTCCCCGCGTGACGAGTATGGGAGTGGTTGCTGGTTCCTTCGGGGCGGGCCACACTCCATGGAAACGAGAAGGTGAACCTCCTTTGGGCACATTCGTCTTTGAGTGCGATTCGTGGCACGCGCTTTTGCGCGCGAAACTCGATTCAGACTATTCTCGAGCTGGTCAACAAAATAATTTTTGGAATTTCTCTCCTTCGTGGAGACGTTTTTGCACCTCTGGCCTCGTACTGCGGGGAGTTGGGGTTATTTAGGGTCTGTGAGGGTTTGCGAGGTTTATACATGCCGACCAGGGGAATTTTACAATAAGTATACAGTAACTTGACGAACTACCTGCCATGATCTCGTTTTGTAATACGATACCCCCTCACGTGAGGCAGTGATAAGAATGGATGCCGGACATGCGACTGTAGAATGCACCCGGAACTTGCAAGCACCTTCGTCGTCTGCACTCATCTCGACTCTAATTGGTTTCATCTCTCCCACACCTGTCGATGTCCTGGCAGGGTAAGTGATACAGATCACCCTTCGGAATCTATCGATCTAAGCGTGGTTCTCTGATCCTTCTCTACCTCCGGGTTCGCCCATATAGATATACTCGACGTCGGTCTCCTCCGATCGGGCAAGATCGCACAGGCCGCCATCGTGGGCCAAGACGGCGAAGTTTGGGCCGAATCGGCCGGTTGCAACGTGTGCATTATCAGTTCTCCCTCCGTCGTTGCCGCTCGCCCGGGTTCGAGGCTGATGGTTAGATCTCGTCTCTCAGATGACCGAGGAGGAACGTAACACGATCATGCAAGGATTCGGAACGTACCCCGCGCGGGAGATACTCGTTGGAGGTCGGGAATACTCGACGACGATGGGCTGCCTGGACATGATACTCGCGAAACGCAAGGTTTGGACGTGTTTCTTTGGGTCTCGTTTGTGATGACTGAGGAACGGCATCCGTGTTAGGATGGAGGCGGGTGCGCGGTCAAGAAAACAGGACAGAGTGTGATCATCGCAGAGTACATGTCGACCGTCGAGACGATGACCGCGCTGGCACTCGTTGAACGGCTTGCGGATTATCTGATATCCCAGGGGTATTGATCACTCTGCGTTCCTATCTAAAGTGGACACTGAGGATTATCCAAGATCCTATGTAGATCGGTACATGATACTATCGCTGTTCGTTTTTTTTTCCTTTGGTACACAATCGTTCTTCCGCAAGACTAGATGAGGAAAGATGAAGCAAAGATACATGCCTTTGTGTGCCGATGTCGCCGAAGACAGTCGACCAGATCCTACTCGTACCCGTCTACTCAGCTTGAGGTGTGTAGTAGCTCGGAAAGATCCCCGTTACGTCTTCATGATACCAGAACCTCCCTTGCGTATTGTCGTCCACCTGCGCAACACCGCTGGAAGGATCCGTTCCGGCACCGTTCTTCTGCCTGACGATCTCGATCCACATCGCTCCAAGTCCAAGACCCGGGACGAGCGTCAGTGTTTCTGCGAGTGAGGGCTGCACGAGAAGCGTGATGCTGTCCGTGAGGGGATTGTGCGGTTTGCGATCAGAATCTGGCGATTCCTTAACTTTGGAAGGGTTCTTGGGATCGATCACTGGTCCGCGTGATGTGATCCAGATCTCTGGTGTAGAGATATCCCCTTCTTCACGACCCCATGGTTCCAGAATGACCTTGGCAAAACGGGAATCTAACTCCGCTTCGACGCCGCATGCTGAAGGTGCCCAGTTCCCTTTCCCGCCAGCCTGTGTAAACGGCTTCCCGAGGCTCTCCTCGGCAGTAGGGGGGGATACGTACTTGGGATGGTTTGGAGGAAAGTGGACAGCGGCAACACGGCGGGTTGAGCACTCGACGATGCCCGTGGTATGTGTCAATGGAAAGGTACTCGGCCCCAGGAGAGGAAGCAAAGACTGCGAAGGCTGGTTCCAGGAAGGCTTGGATTCGACCCAATTCTCACCGTCCGCCCCTTGGTCATCTCCCCATGCGTTTTGAGCTCCTTCGTCACTCCATCCACCGCCCCACCCGCCGCCCCAGACGTCGGCACTTGGGCTGGTGGTACCCCCGTCTGCCGGAGGCGGGGCAGTGGACGGCGTGACGATGACACCCTCCATATCAATTTCAATATTGTCTTCGATCGCGTCTTTAAGTTGCATCTGAACCTCCGTAGGAAGTGTGATGTCTGTCTTAGTGTCATTGGAAATGTCAGTAACAGTAATGACTGCATCTGAAGGATGCATAAGCAGACGGTCCAGTGATTGTATCGTTTCCGTACCTTTCTGTCCTGTTGGGATTGTCGTTGCAGTGACAGTCGTCCAGTTTATCCCTCCTTGACGCCCAAAGTACTCCCGGCATCCTTCGTTGAATGCATCAGGTAGAGATAACCCCACCGTGTTTGTCAGCGGGAGCTCGTGCTTGGCCAATTCAATTGCCTCCAGCGCTCGCTTCAAACCACGCTGATATACTGGCTCTGGAAGGGCACGGTTCCGCAGCACAAATGCAAGGAAGAATGAGATGAGACGTGGCAAATTGATCAAGTTGCGTTCCGTCCTTTTTCAACGTCAGACGATCGTTGCAATCGATCCCTAAGGGCCGAGCTCACCAGATGAGGCCATGTTCACGCATGAAAGACGAAAAGAAGATTCGAACCGCTTTCTCTGGGTCACTGAGGAAGATGGACATCTTTTCCTCCTTCACCTCTTCATGCAATTTGTGAGGATCATCGTTGTCCTCATCATCGTCATCCGGGCCATCGCCACGTTGATGGCGTTTCGCAGGTCGTAAATCTCCAGAGATAGCACCATTCCCAATGTTGAAGGAAGGACCGTCTTCTTCGTCAGATTCGAAGTCAGGGGAATCAGCACGAGCATACTTCTTTGAGCCAGCCTTGCGGAACGACGAGGGATTCACAAGCAGCCCGGTGAATAGACGGAACTTGCGACAACTCGTTCAGAAGGTGCGACGGCGAGCGCACGAAGACCATACCTGATCCCATAGACTGTTCAAGCCGGACGCGACGGGCGGCCACGGACGCCCAGTACGGAAATCATACGCGCACTGGAACAACCGATCGACGGGCGAGATACTCCTGATCAAAGCAACGCGTTGATCACTACACGCCCCCAAAAGCTGAACGAAAGGACGACTCACGAATCGTATCGCACCTTGATCACCCTCAGATCTTCGCCCTCTGCCCATTCTTCGTACCAGGCGAGTTTCTTGGCTGGAACGGCCGCCTCGATCGTCCCCGCTTTCTTCTTCTTGCGTTTCTTGCGCGAGCTGCTCTTGCATTCGTCCGTGGCGTGCTTGATGCGAAGTTCGACGGTCGGGATACCGAGCGCGTCGAGTTCAGCGTCATCGTCATCTAATCCATCGTCGCCTTCTCTCTTGAGCTCTGAGAAGAGCTGGATACCACGGGGTTTGAAGTACTTGAAGGGCATGATTGTCACGCCAGTTGGTGGACTAGGAAAGGGCGGAAATTTGAAGAACGGTGGGTCCTCGGTAGGGTTTGGGGTCGTGTTGGAAGCAATGGGCTCAGGGACCGACATGAGGGAGGCTATAGACGTATTTGCCCAGGATATTATATATTGAAAGAAATCCCAATAAATTGAGTCGGGTACAGTAGTTGGGATAATGGTCGAGGCTGACCTGTTCGCTGGGAGGTTTGATAATCTGGACCATCGTGGACCAGCCGGTCTACAGGCGGCGAAGCGTCGTCATCAACTGACCTCAGCTTCCTCATCGAGAAGCCCACGGCTCTTGCACTCCGACCGTTGAAATGAGACTAAGAATACAGTGCACATCGAGGGCGTAGTAGAGCGTAATCCTAATGACTCCCAATAGAACTATCGAACTTCTTCGGGAGGTATCCATTCCGGTATTTGACCCCACTCAAACTTTGCGCCCGTGAAAGCTGCATTCACGTCGGCAGGTATCATTGCGCTGTAATCGTGGGGCAAGAGGCTGAGATAGCGATCAGCGCCTGGCTTCATTCTTGCTGTCATTTTTGCACTAGCAAAGTCTGGCGCGCCTGATGCAGGCTTCTCGCTGGAGGGAGTGATCGTCATCGGCGAGGAAGCAAAAGGGCTACCACCGCCGACGGCGGATGCAGGTGATGGTACAGAAGGAACAGATAGAGCGGTACTGCCGAGAAAAGAAGTCCCGAACGGGGACGGCTGGCTTGTTCCGAACGCAGATTTCAGTGCAGATGGGGCGGTTCCAAAAGCACTTTGAACCGAAGGCGCAGTCCCGAATGCCGACTGACTAGGCGTCGTGCCTGTTGGGGAACTACTTGGAGCGGTGGTGGACGCGAATGCTGATGGTTGAGATGCAAACGCAGAGAAGCCACCACCTCCGGGCCCGCTGAATGCTCCGGATGCGGGCTTAATGAGAGACGATTGTCCGAAACTCGGTTGTGAGGGTTGGGAGAAGGCTGACGTGACCTGCGCGGGTTGTGTGAACGCGGATGCGAGTTGAGAGGATTGGCCGAACACAGAGGTGGGTTGGGATGGTTGCCCGAAAACGGACGTTGGTTGGGATGGTTTCCCAAATACTGATGGGGGCTGCTTCGAAGTCTGTGCGAACGCGGGCGTGGGCTGAGCGGTCGCGCCAAATGCGGACGGCTGTCCGAATGCAGGTTGTCCGAATGCAGAGGAAGACTGGATGGCTTGACCAAAGGCTGACGTGGTCTGACTGGGTTGACCGAACGCTGATACCTGTTGCGCAGATGCCGTTGCTGAGGTCCCCTGTGCTCCTTGGCTGAATGCAGAAGTAGCACTTCCTGAACCCCCAAAACCAGTCTGGCCAAAAGTTGGTTGTCCGAATGCTGGTTTGCTAAATGCTGAGGTAGTTGCACCTCCAAATGCAGATGATGAGGATGTCGTCGCAGGCACCGAAGAGCTCGTTGTAGATGCAGCACCCTGTGCGCTGACCTTTAGAGATTGCTCATAAAATTGTCTGACGTTATTCCGTGCATTCGCGTATATCTGTTCTGCAGCAGATGTCTTTTCCGTTTCATATTTTTTCTAGCGGGAGGTCAGTTGTGTGTAGGTTACGGTGAATAATAGCGCACGTATTCATCAGTCGTTCCTGCTTTGAGGGCGGTGACTGCCTTTAGACGCAATTCCTCTGGCGACTCGTCTAATCCACTGATGACAACGGGTTCATATTTCGATGGACCATAGGAGGCAAGTGGCCACAGCGGCTTGTCCTTGAGAGGTGTAATGTCCGCGGTTATCGTTTCTATGCTATGAGGGGCTGAGATATGCGTTGGAGGAAGGTTTAACCGCGACTAACGTGTAGGCGACCTGAGCTCTGCTGTTACTGGAGGTCCAGGTCTGGTCTAAAGCATGGTGTTAGCTCACTAGGATGAAGTAAATCCTTGATATACCGACTGCCAAAGGCCCCTGAACCACCTGGATGTTCATTTCGACATCGATCTCCATATTTGCACATTCCACGCAGGTAGTACGAGCATACTGTCTATAAAAGAGTCAGCGCTGTTCGTGTGTCGGTTTATAAGCCCCACCATCGTATTTATGTCAAGATGCTGGTTCGGTCGGCTTGACCTGGTGTGATTTAGGATGCTCACTAAAGGCCTGCAACAAGTACAAATAAATAAGCCACCCAAATCTTGTACCCTGAAACCCCGAACGTGAGCACCATGATTCATTGTATAGCATGTTGCATGAGGTGTTGTGTTGTCCACGCAATATCCACGCCAAAACGAATGTAACAGTCCTCACGCTTCCCTGAAGAGTTTGCAAACTTGGGGTCGGACGTCAAGGTTCGATGGATTTGCGGCCCATTCATTTTTCTCAGCCGCTCCAATGCACTTCTGCATTGGTTCTTACTCGCTACACTACTATCCGCTACTTGGCGGCAAGAACCCCGTAAGTTCATACGGGACCGATTAATCTACCTTCTCTTATTTTAGGTGGAAGAAATGAAACCATTTGTAAATCGACAGAACAAAAAGTTCATGATGTGCAGGTTAGACTCCCCCCAACGATCTACGCTACCGTAACAGATGCGTTCCTATACTCAAGATGGGGCACCGGGCCAGCCTGAACGTGAAAGTGAGTCGTTCTCGCCCATTGATGGTAAAAGCAGAATGTGTATACATACCCCTGCCAGGCAGAAATGCGTCAGCGTGAATATCGCGGGACCAGCGGGTTCGTACTGATCCAGTTGGAAGGTGAAGTTCTGATAAAATCCAACCTCGTGTAATAAGATGTTCGGGTTCCAGGGCCCTGCATAGAGCACACTGCCAAGCTCTTGCGTTGGTGGTGGGCAAACACCGTTGGTGCAAATATTGATGGCTAGCGCAATTCCGACGTCGATGCACGGTGCCATGGAAAACTAACCCCTGGTCAGAGCCAGCAGAGCAGCCCGGAAGAGCACCTCACTGGCAGAACGACTTGTGCGGAAATGTTTTGGTTTATCGGGAGTACAGTTCCATCCGCAGGGTACCGAAGCTCGATGGTATCTGCTAGAGCAGATAATAGGGTAGATACCACAGCGGCACAAACAAGCACGAATTTCATGCTAAGGAAATTCGTTATTCGATGGAGACGTTGCAGGACTAAATGCTTTAATAACAGTCGCCTGCCATATCAAGTATAGCATAACCATCTCTATCGCCGGGTTCTTGGAATAAATGGCAACTCTAGGTGTGTACTTCTCAGCATCTCCTGGTCCATATTTCGAGCAAGGCCAAACTTGCCCGCAGTGTCCGCAGCGATTTGAGATTATGTGAGCCGTGCCTTCTTGGCGTGGGAGATGACGGTGCGTGTTTCCCTCTTCCCTTCCAAGAGCAGACAATTGCGTGGAATTAACGGGTGTTTGCTGTACCGTATTTTGACGCTCCCCATGATAATTCTAACTTCCCAGAATTCAATGCGCAGTTGGTGCCGTTAATGGTCTCTTCTGTTATCACGAAGACGTGTGTTCCGCCGACGTGATTCTATTGATAGATTTTCCTGAACATTGCAACGATCTCCTGATCAACTGTCATGTCTGCCGTTGGGTCGTGCTTTTATATTGATGCGATGCCGCGTCTAACAAGTTACAGGATTTATGCTTCGAGTTCATCTGACGTGCCACGGGTGACTGCAACAATAAGTCGCGCTGACCACGGAAAGCAATGATTCGTGGTGAGTCGACGAGCATCGACTGGTCGTCGTCGGATCACACGGGGTGGTCCTCGCGGTCACAAACGATTGCACGTCTCACCGAATTCTGTCGTAGTTCGAAAAAAGCAGCTGAAACCAGTGCCAGTCACCGACTGAAGGTCCCTGACCCCTATGGCGATAGATTCCGCAGTTTGTTCTGATCATTTGATCCGTCGCTCCGAAAAATGTGAGTGCAAACCTATGTTTGTATGATCTACGTCGGGGTTCAAGGCACCAGGAACTTGTGTCCGAACATGATCGCAGGCTCCAACCATGTCCCGATCCGGCTACGCCCACGGCCAGCATTGCCCGCTGTCATCTGTTTTGAAGCATTATTCGCATGCAATGATGGCACTTCGTGGAGTCAATTTGAAACATTGGACGAATTATAGGATGGAATGCTACAGCCCTTCGAAATAGTAGGAAAACCATGCATGTACGTATCATTTGAGTCCCTTGCCACTATTTACCAGTGGGTCACTACGCTGCGGCGAAATGCTCAAGCAATGGTCACAGACGCATTACGGAATTCAAGTAACGGATACGGTCCAGCCTATGTACAACGGCCCCTGTGGTTGAGCGCATGGACAAAAACGAATGGGAAAACATACCCCGAGCAAGCAGAGATGCGTCAAGGTGAAGACGGCGAGTCCAGAAGTGCTGTAATTCGGAACTTGCAGGGTGAAGTTCTGGTAATACCCACCCGGGGCGTGCGGTGTGGGTGTAAAGGGACCGGCATAGAGGACGTCCCCTAGCTGGTCTGTTGGCTGAGGGCAGACTCCGTTGCTGCAACGATTGTCGATCGAGAGGGCAATGCCGACTTCGATGCACCCCTCAATGGAGTTCTGATACCAGTAAGCTTGGCAAGTAGTTATATATTGGTCTGCCGAGAGCTTACAGGACGTATGACCTGAGCAGTGAAGTACTGTCCCGGGTACAAGACAGTTCCGTCGGTGGGAGCACCAAGTTCAATAGTCTGGCCCAGGGTTGAGACCACAACACCAGCAAGGATAGAAGCAATTGTGAGTAGTCTCATCTTCAGAAAAGTGGATGAAACTGAGGTGTGGGGCGCGAGTTGGTTCAGATTTTATACCCGTACTGCTAGAGGATCCGTATATGTTCGTTCCGCTGTACCTTGGCGCGAAACGCTGGCGTCCACAACGCCGTCTGTCCATGTGAAATTCGTGAAACGAAACGGGTCACTTGTCTCATGTTGCCTGCCCCCTCGCCGCTTCTTATATTTCGGATGCAGATTGGCAGGAAGCTTGGGGTCGTGGTTGCAGTCTAGGCTGGATCCATCATGTCTTGATGGACTCGATCGATTGTCCCACGCTGGCACGGGCAACCCTCTTCGCTGCGTCAATGGGTTGATCTGGTGGTCCCACTCGCACACGAATGACGTTATTTCTCAGCGTCAGTTTTGAGCATTACATGGTGAGAGACAAGGTAGCTGGCACTCCTCATCAGGCTCACACAGACCAGCTGCCGAGTTACAAAAACAGGTCGTTGTATCTCATTTGAATGCCAGGAACCCCATACGTTCACTAAATCACTAACGGTCTATGTGAACCTGCAGATCACTACGCTGATACGGAGAAATGGTACAGAGCGCTCAGTCAATGGTCACAGACACGTTACGGAACTCGAGGAATGGGTATGGTCCTGCCTGCACGGATCCTTGCGCTTCAGCGGATCGCATGACAACACGTGGATAAACAACGTACTCCCAGTAAACAGAGATGTGTCAAGGTGAAGATCGCAGGTCCAGTAGACATATAAACTGGAACCTGCAAGGTGAAGTTTTGGTAGAGACCGTCATGGCCGCCTATGGTAGGTGTCCAAGGACCAGCATAAAGAACTTCGCCAAGCTGGTCGGTAGGCTGAGGGCATACTCCGTTGTTGCAGTTGTCGATAGCAAGGGCAATGCCTACTTGGATGCAGGACGATGTGGATACCTGGAACCGGTAACCTCACTGAATAGTGTCATGGTAGATTTGAGTGTGCTCTTACGGGTAGGATGACTTGAGAGGTGAAGTTTTGTCCCAGATTCAAAACAGTTCCATCAGCGGGGGCGCCAAGCTCGATAGTTTGACCAAGGACAAGGGCCACAGCACCGTAAAGGATAGAAACAACATGAAACAGTACCATCTTGGGAAAAAGTTGAAGAGTCGTTGGGCGAAATGACCTGCCTTATAACCCATGGTCTGGAGCGTGAAGATATGGGTCCGTTACTTTGGCCACTCATTCGGGCCTCGGTTCATCTATATTTGCGCGAACCATGCCAATGGAGGAATTTGTAATCTCCACCTGCCGTATCCGCCGCACGCACCCCCTGACTCCGATGGGGGTAAATAGGCACGAACCTTGGGTGGCTGGCATTATGGCGGTGTGCGCGCAAGTACCATTGATTTCGCGGGCCACTGGCACCAGTCGCGGCGCTCTAAGTAGTTTGAAAGGGTTACCACTGTGCCAGCGGGTCCCAGTCTGATGAACTTGAAGCTTGAAGCGTGACTCAAATAAAACACAGCATTACAGAAGAATCCGAGCCAACCTAAGATGGTGGCTATCGCAATCTCGCGCTCACACTGGGTGCTCTTGGTGAGCGCTTGGGAGGTGGGTCAATCAATCAACGTTCCTCTGTATGGAAACCTGAAAGCCAGCCGCCTGATGCTTGAAAGCGTCCCGGATAAGTATATCATCTTCTGATTTCGATGTCGTTGATTGCGGCGTTTTCCTGTGCCCTCTACGGCCTAGCTATACCGCGCTGTTTTCCTTGACGTTCGGTCGCCTCGCTCTCACTGAGGCCTAGTTCGAGACTGGAAAATGTCATTTATTCGGAAGTTCCCGCGTACGTTCTTTTGCAATCATGACAAGTCTCCTGACAATTTCTGGGTAAGATGGATCGAAAATAGAACCCAGTTCTGCAGTGACGTGAACAGAGACTCAGGCTAGGGTTTTTCAGACCGACAGCTTCTATGATAGCAGACCCCTTGCGTTTCTGCCAGGTGGAACGACGACCTGCCATCATCTCCCGCAAACACCAAGCTGCAGAAATTCTGTTCCACATCCAGAAAAGCCGGATTCAAATGGTCATGGAGTGACACATGCTGCATCGACAAGACGGATGGTCACGTATTGCAAGAGTCACCCACATCAATGTATCAATGGTACAACCCATCGTCCCTGACACTCATCCGCCTTCAAGGTATCCTATCTGTCGATGTCAAATTCGGCTCGTACCCTTCTTGATGCCCTCATTCATTGCATATGGAGCACGCGCGCTGGACGTTGCAGGAGTACTTTGCGTCCGCCATCATTCGTTTCTACACGGAAGATGGGAGCCAAACCTCAAAGATCCTGCGATCGTTAACGACAAGGAGTCTCCCGTGGTCGTGCATCAGATGGGCTCGTCACTGGAGTCGGACCGCAGGTGCTTGCCTCGCTTCGTCCTAGACCAGACAACGTGCGCGAGAAGCCTTCGTCTGGTTTCGACGCGCGTTGCGACGAGACAAGAAGACATCGCATATTCGCTTTTCGGGATATTCGGTGTCAGCATGCCAGTCATCTATGGGGAAGGGCGTAAAGCTCTCGGCCGCTTGCTGGAGGCAGTCCTCTATCGTTCTGGCAACGTCACCATCTTGGCATGGTCAGGCAAGGCGTCTGAGCATAATAGTTGTCTCCCCGCGGAAATCACCGTGTACGCCGACGACGCATCATCTTATATCCCACTGTCGATTGAACATGGTCAATCAGAAGCCACCGTGTCAGAGCTTCGTGCTCAGATGTATTCCGTGCATCTCGAGGCGGCCGTTCAACTTTACGGTCGCGTGGCCCATCCCCCATCGCCTCGATCCGTCAACAGCCGTCTCAGCTCATCGTGCTTCGCATTCCAAATCACCTCTCTAGAGATATTCGCGCTCGGTGATCCAGACAGTTCGCCTGTTCGCACGTACGTTGCCACGGCCTCTGTACTTGGCAATGTAGAAGTCAAGACCGTGGATGAGCTGATCGGCTTGGACGATCTGGTCCTCGTGCACCCGTGGCTTGATTCCCTTGTGGAATCGTCTTCGCGAGCCCACGTCCGAGGAATGGCCCGGCCCAAGAGAAATCGCAACTCAAAAAAAAACATTGCGCCTCCTTGCGCGACTTCGACGACCCTTCGGCGCGCTCTTGCTCAAACCGTTGAACCGTCGGGAGTTAAGATGGATCGCCACTGATCAGTTAATTAAAGTACGAATTCGTGACGACGTCTCCTCTGAGGAACTCGTGGAGAATATCCGAGTCGAAGTAATAGACGTACTCTGACTCCCCGGTTATTCCTGTAGCATCACGACGGATGCACCAAGAGTAAGTCTAAATGTGGCAAGAGCGGCGCTCAACTTAAGGTGAAACTTGTTGTACAGCATCTAGGCCGGTCGAAAATATTGATTGATCCATCACTAATTCGATGCGATTACTGGCTTAGAACTTAGCTGAGAATGTCAACGACCCGAGTACTACATGTACACGTTTGATGTCAATTTAGGTCTTTTTACAGAGTGTCTGTCAGTCAGATTTCCAGACTAGAAGCTCGCTGGATGTACTTACATACAATCTTCCCGTCCAATTCACGAAGTTTCATTATCGATAGACTGCGGCACGAAAAATAGATGCTCAGTTTTAGAATGACGTGGGAAAAAATCAATGTCCAGTCCACGCGTCACACCACTGAAGGTGCAAGCTGCTCCGTCTGCCATCGCTGATGAACGGGACTTGTGGAACAGACATGGTCCCTCCAGCAAGGATCCTTCCGCTTCGATATCTTTTCACGACACCACATAGGAAGACGACCTCCTCCACTTAACTAAACAGAGAAGCATCAAGGTGAAGATGGCAGGCCCAGAAGACACATACTCGGGAGCCTGAAAGGTTCACTCCTGGTAGAAACCAACATGACCGGCGGGTGTGGTAGGGGTCCAAGGACCAGCATAAAAACTGGTCGGTCGGCTGAGGGCAGACTATGTTGTTGCAGCTGTCGATCGCAAGGGTAATACCTACTTGGATGTAGGATGCTAGTATGGATTCCTGGAACCGGTAACCTCACTGAATGATGTCATTTTTGAGTGGGCTCTTGCACGCTTAACGACTTGAATAGTGAAGTTCTGTCCCGTCTGCAGGACTATTCCACCAGTGGGCGTACCAGGCTCAATAGTTTCAGGTTGACCGAAAACTGAGGCCATAGCACAGTCAAGGACGGAAATGGCGATTAGTATTTAGGGGGGGTTGAAAGGCTTGAACCTGAAGGTCGAGCGATGAAATCATTGAAGTTATGGCCTCCACTTTGGTCAGACGCTCGGCCTCGTTTCACCATCACCTTGTGTTCAGGGGGAGTCTGGGCCAGCCCAGGCCCAGTGGAAATCTGGAATTCGCACTGATTTTCATAATCAGTCCAACATCTCCGCGAGTCTCACGACAATCTCCGCGCTCTTCGATGTCGGTAGTTACCCGGTCAACTGGATCACAGCAGCACTCGAAGAGCTCTGAACGACCTATACGAACGACAAGCTTCATTGATTCATTCCCAGTGAGTGCACCAATCCTGTCGAGGACATTAGCCTTAATCGACTTCAAAGAAAGCGCGTCATGAATTCCCATTTGCTGACCCACATTAGAATACAACATCGATTCCAATACAAAATCGCATGCGACTCAACCTCGCGTATTTAATAATCATGGATGCAGTAGCATCGGATCTACACTTTCACCTTCTCAAAAAGAAATTTGGACCACTCAGCTTCGCCCCAAGAACTAGATACTTCGCCCACGATGAGACCATCCCATAAGGTGGTGGGCGAAACATGGATGCTGTTCTGCCTGGAGAACTTGACTGAGGGAGAAGGTCGAAATTGAGCCTGATTCAAACTGAACCTATTTCTACTCACTGGTGTACTTCAAATCATCCGTGACTGCCACGCCACCATTTGCGCTGCCCTTGAGTTTCAGATGTTCCTTGAATTCCTCTACCTTGCCTTTATCCTGAATCACGGAATCGGCGATCTCTGCAAGTTTCTCGCGAATCTGCAGGGGGTAAGGGTCGAGGAAGGAATGTCATAGAAATCCTCTTGGGCATCGAATAACTAGTCGATTCGACCAGATCAGATAACGACAAAAGAAGGAATACGATTTCTTACTTTGCGAGAAAAGGCCCAAAAGTGATCAGGCGAAGCTCGGACAACCTAGGGGTCGATCTATTAGCACTAGTCCGTTCCATATGTCGTTAAGATGAGCTGACAGCGAGGGCGGCTTCGTGTGTGAATGTCGATGACGCATGCCAGGGCTGAACTTGCTGCCTTACGATGAGCTTGACTCTTCCGTGATATTTGCCGCCTCTGTCGAGCCAAGGTTTAAGCACACCATCAATCGTGCGCGAGAATTTGGCACTGTGAACGGTGTTAATCGTGGATACCCCGATTTCATAAATATATTAGAACCTGAAAGGGCAGACATAATCCACTTCCAATACGACGTCAGTTACCCGGCCAAGATGAAAGGGATACTGAGATCACTCACGAAAAACCTCCAAAGTATGTGGGGCGTCCATTGTCCCCGCGACAATCTCTGGGCTGAGGGAGGGTTGCAGGGCCATGGCAGATGCGGCTGATGTCGATGACAAATGGAAGATAGGAGACGCACACCGTCCGACGTTTTTATCTCCTTGAACTTGACCTGCACGTGATCGATGAGATCATTATGTTGCGAAAGTGGCACATTATGCTTCCATTTCAGCCAGTGCTATCAATTTTTGGAAACTTTGAAATCGGGCACCATCCTAACTATTCAGATGAGATGCAAAACACTCAAAATTACTTGCTATCTCATTAGATTTTTGATATTCTGACTTTGTAATGTCCAGACAATCTGAAAAGTGAACTTGAAGCAGAGTCAATCAGAATTACCATATGTAGATGTCGGAGTTGCACAATGTGGCAATGATAACATCATGCTGTGTTCCTCCACTTACCCATGATAACCAGTTCAATAACAGACCAATGCTCATCATGACAGTCACTCCACAGTGTCAGTGAGATTTGTACTTCTTCACAGTGAATTCAGCTTGTTTGGCATTGAGTCCCTTTCTGTAAAACTTCAAGAATCTGAGGGAATGTGTAAGGAATGTGCACACCTGTAAGCATCCATGTAATGCCAACCTTTCCAAAAGAATGCATGTATTGTTTTGACAATCATCAAGAATGCCTTATAAGCGGCCTGAGCTCGAGAGCTTGATTCAGTACCATATACATATTTTATAGGATTCACCCAAAACTGATGTGCCATGATTGCAGCATGGTGTGCACACCTCTCGATGTAATTGTCTGCCCCATCTGCAGCCTCAAATCAAGCCAGTTTGTCCTCAAAGTTTTCATCTGCCCTTGGCCTCTTGTTGACCTCCACACAGGCAATCTCTGGCTCTGACTCTTCACTGCTGCGATCATCTTTGCTGTCTCCAACCTCCTCTTCAATTTCGGACTCATCCATTAGGTTGAATGAGGCTGCCTGGTCTGTGTAAGTGTCCAGATTGTCATCTTCATCAGAATCTGGTTGATAATCTGGGTCAAGAGGGATGTCGAGCAGCTCCTCGATAAAGCCACTATCAAATGCCTCCACTTGGGAGGCTCTCTGACGTTTAGCATGTGCCTGCTGCCACTGCATCAAATGGGCCATGTATTCCAGTAAAACTGACTGCGGTGCAATGAACCCGCAAAGTGTTCATTATGTAATCCGAGATTTTCAAGAATGCATATTTACGCTAGTTTCCACATGTTTTCCTATCAAAATCTTAATCTAGGGACCCCAAGCCCAATATTCACGCCCCGGCAGAGGAGCTGCCTTTGAGTGGTAGACACTGTATGAGATAAGCAGGCTTCCAAATGTCGTTGTGAGTGCGGCATCGAGAACCACCTCGGATTTCCCAGTGTGCGACCGGATAGATGAATTGACTGTATACCAGAGTACTATTTAAATTTGAAACGTCTTCAAACCAGCCCTTCAAGAAGACCACTATCAACGAGTCACGAATTCGAGATTCGGCTACGCTCGGAAATCCGACAATGCCAAAGTTTGTTATTCCTCGAAGGAACTTTTTCATTATGAACATTACATCCTCAGCACGAAGTAAGAGGAAGTGGACCTAAACGAGACACGAGATCATGGATACACCTTACAAGTGCAACCCTGGTAATTTCCGGCACCGCACACCGTCGACGCGCAGCCCGCAGGGTTCGAGCCATTAATGCAGATTAAGGACCCCTGGCAGGTACTATCATCGCAAGCAGGCTGATAGCCTTCGCACTTGTTGCAGGGGCATCCTTTCCACTGGCCCGCAGAGCAGTACCCCTGAGTATCACTTGGATGGGCAAAAGTCCCCTCGCAGCCTGTGCGCGAATACTGTCTTAGCACATCGTTAAAAGTACGTGCGAAGGGAGTTTACCATTCGCATAGCAACCACCAATCGTACCGCAGCTCCTCGGTATAAAGAGACCATTATCCTGTACAGAGTTATCGCGACCAATCTCTCCCACTCTTGTATGATGGAACATACTGTACGTATGTCCATGGCGGGGGTCGCGGACGCAAGGGCGGCAAGGGCGGCAACGACAGTGAGAGGGACAAGGAATTTGGCGGGGTACATGGCGGAAGAAATCGGTAGATGCAGGTGCCAGTCCGAGATGTGGGAACTGTGGAAACTGATAACTTCATCTTCGCCAATGATTTATATGCACGGGGTCCTGATCTCATAAATCACCACGTAACATTGGTGACCACATGGAAGCGGACAAAC